>JBBPQD010000016.1:0-40526 GCA_038092355.1 Caloboletus inedulis
CACTACGGGATTCACGCGAGGGTCTTTGGGGCAGTGTAGCATCGAAATCCACGTTTAGGAGGTGAGATTGAATGAAGATCGAAAGTTCGAGCACTAGAGCAAGAAGCCATCCCGTGCTGAACAGCAAATACTGGAACAAGATGAATATGATTGACCAGGGACCTGATTGCAGTGGCGAGCTCACATGATCTTGCTATGTATATCGCAGCCTCAGCTGAGCAACTTCTAGGAGTAATCGATGGATTTTCGTACAAGATATGAGCCAACACCGTTGAATCCTTGTGAACGGTGAGTTGGCGCTCCTTGAGCTGATACGTAGGTCCAATTCCGCTCCAAACGATGAGCACCAGTTTAGTCCACCGAACGAGAAGACTGACCTGAGCACAAGAACCCTGGGCAAAGAAATTGGACCTGCGTTCAATATGACTTCACGCTTGCACGCACAAAGCGCACGGAACCACCTACATCAGATTATATCCAGACGCCCTCTGCAACAACCTCACTACTCTCGGATGAGACTTGAATCCGCTGCATGGTGGCTGGCGTGCAAATATGCCAATTGCTGCGCGAACAGACAAGGCAAGCGGGCAAGAACACAGCCAAAGTCAAACTCCCTTGTCCGCTGCTATCGATGTTGTAGTGGACTGGTACACTCACAAGCAAGTTTGAGCGGGATCAGCGTGATCGTTCATATCCTCTACGCATGGAACGCTGAGTGCAGTGGTGGCTTGCTTGGGACTAAGATAGGGTACAACTTGCCGGGAGGTGTGGCTCCAGATAGGAACTTTACTAGATCGGTCTTGCCATTCGCCTGAAAAATAATTGAGAATAATGGAGAGATGCAAGCATACCTGGTACGCCACGGATTGGCTTCACGTTAACCGCCCCTCCTCGCATCGCGTCACGCGTCATATTCTGTAGGTATGCTACGACTGTACAACCTTGAATTTATTTTCAACCCGCCGCCGACCAAGCTACCAGTGACGAGCTTGAAGCTGAAGCTACGACCACAGTTTTTTTTTCCGCCGGTTGGAGTGGAAGACGCAGAATCGAAAACGGCACCATGTCGAAGACGATTGAATGGGTACCAAGGAGGGGTCCCACGAGATCCAACCTCCTTCACGCCTCCACCTTCGACACCTATTCGGCTCCGCTGGTAGTGAGAGGCGATTTGCAATGACACAACCGGCGGTGTCCCCGACGACAACGACATGATCGCATTCCTCGGGGATGTTTGAAACGGGAGCGGTTGCGTAAGTACCTATCCCAAAAATACTGCCTGAAAAATAAATTGTTGGTTCGCAATGCTGGCAGCGACCCACTCATGTTCAGGTGACCCGGGCGGCCGACGACAACGCCCTGTGTTTCGATCGCGCCGCATTACCTACGGTGTCGGCGCACGAGTACAGCCCATTTCAGAACGTTGTAGCGGTCCGACTGCCCTTGAATTCTCAGAACATGTAAGCCGTGTTACTATTATGGGTGTTAAAACTAGTGCCAGGCAGTTTGTGCAGATAGACGCTGTGGCGACTCCTTTATTGGTATGGTTTCAATACGCCGCATACATGAGGCACTTTGGTCTCCGTCCGGAATGGAAGGTTTCGGTCAAGGTAAGTGGCTTGGCCATTCACATAAGGAACGCCGGCATGGTGTGGAGAGCGGAGATTCTGCATTCTTCGTTCGAGTGCTTGTGGATCTCCGCACGGGCATGGGAATCAGGATAACCCCCGTTGCCCTTGATTTTTGATTCGGCGGTAGGCGCCCGCTGTCACAGTCGCGAGATTAGACACGTGGAGTCTGGTCAGCGCCAAATGTAACACAGGACTCATTTATATGGTAGGCGCCAACACCGAAATGAGGCTTCGTGATCAAAATAGGCCTAATGAGGGCGTCTGGAAGCAAAGAAACACGCGTCTTGCTTCCACATCCTGGCATGCTTACCAGGCTTTTTGGGGAACTGACGGCACGGCACGGAGCCTAGAGCAACTGTCAAGACGGTTGCGGTATTGCGGTAATGAGCGCCAAACAGTGAGAATTTCTGCCCATGAATTATTATTCAGGAATCTGTCGCCTTGAGGTTCACTGCCTTGTGCATGCGTTGACGCCGGAATGTTCTATCCAGAAGTCAGCCATCACACGATCCCATTCTATATAAGGTGCATGCAAGTAGTCAGAATCTCTACCACACATATAGCAGGATAACTCACCAATGGTACCTCTGTCCACCTCCGACCTCAATGATCCAAATGCCTTCCCTACATTTCTTAATCTACCCCTCGAGTCCGAGATAAACGACGCGTATTTCTCGTCTGCCAAACCGCGGAAGCATTGGTGTTTCCTCGGCCAGGTGGTCAGTAGCAGTGCTCTGGTGCGCCTCATGCTGCAGGTAGAGGACAAGAAAGGACACAAAATTCTGGTTGCATTCCACACCGACGATCGTGGCGCCATGTTCCAAGCACTCTGTGCTCCTGGGAGCACGATTGCGGTGCTCTATGCCACGCAACACACTTTTGCGTTTAGTCCGCCTGGTGTGAGACTGGAAGACAGTGCACGCATAAAGGTGTTCCCTCACACACTAGAAGCAATGCTCAAAACAAGCAAGGCAATTTTCGAGAGGAACAGAGCTGCCAGGTGTGAGGTTTGTGGGAGAGCGGATGAGAACATGAAGAAATGCGCACGATGCAAGACTGTGTGGTATTGTTCCAAGGCGAGTCCATCCAAATCTGATAGCCAACCACAAGGATGACAATGTCACTTCAGACATGCCAGACAAACGGATGGGCGACGCATAAGGAAGAGTGCGCCATTTTCCGGGACGTGCAGTGGTTTGTAACCAGGAACTGGGAGACCAGCAGCAATACCTACACGTTTCCTGTGGAACGGGCGCCTTGGCATGCACTGGCCCATCATTGATTACAGTCCGGCCGTCTTGCGGTGCTTACTGTAGCTATATATGATTTCTCCTGCGATGGTTCTTTGTGGAGAAGTGAGTCCCACGCACCGTACTATGCAATTTGTATGTCCAGTATGTCCAGTATGCTCAATCGAGGTATTACTCTCCCGGTCAAAGCCACTTAATTGGTGTAGAAGCACTTCTTCTCAAATAAATATATTGCGATGGCATGACTTAAGCGGTCTACTATTCTTTTGGGCTATGATGGAACTGTCAAAGATAGTTAGCCACCAATGATATAGGCCATGTAAAGCACCTACGATGTCACGTAGCTGACCTTGGGCATCATTGAACTGCTTCTCGAGAAACTTTGACTAACAGACAGAGTGCATGTTAGCGGATGGATCGGTATAGAATGCCTGAGTTAACCTTCTTGTTTAGATTGTTGATATCGTCCGTCAATTCTTTCTCCTGTCCCTTCAATTCTTGTTCCATAGCTTTCTGGGGTACCATCATGAACCTGGGCAACTAGTTATTCATCGCCCTGGCTCATGAATGAAGACAACTGACATCTTCCCTACCCCTTTGTACAAATTAACGTTTCCTTCAATGGTCGCTATTTCACCGATGGTTAGCTGGACGATTCGACGTTCACGCTCCTTGGCGGTGCATTGTTGCCTTGCCAAGTTCAGGGCTCGCTGCGATTGAACTGCGGTTTGTTGAATCTGGACTAGGATCTTTGATGTGACGAATAAGCTTGGGGTTAGGCGAGTGTACACAGAGGAATCGCACCTTTCTCAATGTTTCGTCGGACAATGTAGACATGATGAACGATAGTCCAGAGATTACGATCGGACGGTCATGAATGAATGCTAGTAAGATTACTAGTAAAGTCCCTAATAGTCCCTAATAGCCCGGAGTTCGAAATTTACTCTTTTCCACTCCCTACGCGTCCAACGTTTGCGGGTACGACCACGACGTTCTCAATTCTCTACCATGGTCTCATTCGAGGACTACGACGAGTTCGGTAACTACATTGGCGCGGACCTAGGTTCTGAGGATGAAGAGGAGGGGGCGATGGAGACTGGCTTTGGGGAGGGTCCACGGCACGAAGCTGCACCTACCCTCGAAGGCTATGAAGAAGAGCCGATGCAGACAGAGGAAGCAGGCGCGCTCATGGAGGTGGAGGGTAAGTACATCCTGGTAGCAAACGGAGATATCCCATGTCGACTTTGAAACCAGAACCCGTGCATAATGCTGTCATTTTGCACGAAGACAAGCAATACTACCCTTCCGCCGAAGATGTGTATGGGCCAGACGTAGAGACCCTTGTGCAGGAAGAAGATGCGCAACCGCTCTCAGAACCAATCGTCGCCCCCATTAAAGTACGAAAATGGACGGTAGAAGAGAAAGATATGCCCCAAACGCGCTTCGACAAGGGGTGGGTCAATTCTCTTCGGTCCCTGCTAACCCTTATTAGATTATCACATCAGGTTCCTGTTAAGCATGATGTCCTTCCCTCAGATGGTGCGAAATGTCGCGATAGTTGGGCACTTGCACCACGGAAAGACGGCACTTATGGATATGCTGGTTTTTGAAACGCACAAACTCGTGTGGGACGCGGATAACCCGGTTCGTGAGTCAGTTTCCTCGAGCGGCTACAACTAACACTTCTTGGTCCCCAGTTGAAATACACCGATACACATGTCCTATCGCGTGAGCGAGAAATTTCAATCAAGTCTTCGCCAATGTCGTTGGTTTTGTCAACTACCAGTGGCAAATCACATTTGGTGCATTTCATCGACACACCGGGACACGTGAACTTTGTCGACGAAGTTGCATCAGCGATGCGACTAGTTGATGGTATTTTGCTGGTGGTTGACGTTGTTGAAGGGGTCTGTCTCGCATGGCTGCAGTTATTAATATCAACTGAATGACTAACACAGATGATGGTGAATACTGAAGCTATAATACGTCACGCCCTTCAAGAGGGTATCAAAATCACACTCTTGATAAACAAAATCGACCGACTTATCCTTGAATTGCGCATCAAGCCTGCTGACGCTTACTTTAAGATCAAACACACTATTGAGGAAATCAATACATTCATCAGGTCGGCTCGCTTCATATCCAGAGACACATCCCTGACTAGATACACTCGACAGCGGTATCGATCCAGACCCCGGGCTACGCCTAAGCCCTGAGAACGGGAACGTCGCGTTTGGAAGCACGGATATGGCCTGGTGTTTCACTCTTCGGTCTTTCGCCCAGATGTACGCAGATACATATGGTCCCCTGGACGTGTCTGCCTTCGCTGACCGCCTCTGGGGAGACATCTACTTCAACAACGAGACACGAAAATTCACACGTAAAGCTTCCGACCCCGAGCAGTCCCGAACATTCGTCCACTTTATCCTCGATCCCTTGTACAAGCTTTACAGTCATGTGGTTAGCGAGGAAACAGATGACCTCAAAAGGACGCTCGCATCGCTCAACATTACACTGAAGCCCGTGATGTACAAAATGGATGTCCGCCCGCTGCTCAAGGTGGTGCTTGACCAATTCTTCGGGCCTGCAACGGGGCTCGTAGATATGATCGTCGAGCATGTCCCGTCTCCGGTGGTGGGTGCACCTACTAAAGTAGAGCAGACATACACAGGACCACAGACCTCGGAACTTGCTGCATCCATAAAAGCTTGCGACGCAGAGGGTCCTTTAATGGTCCAGATAACCAAACTCTATCACACAACGGACGCTCAGTCCTTCAGAGCATTCGGACGTGTTTTGAGTGGAACATTACGAAAGGACGCGCAGGTTAAGGTTTTGGGAGAGGGCTATTCGCCAGAAGATGAAGAAGATATGACGAAAGCTACGGTCGAAGGACTTTGGATAAGTGGATCGAGGTGAGGAATGCATCGCTTTGCATGACATCCTCAATTTTACGGTTCATCCCAGATACTTCATCCCAGTGGATGAAGTAGCCGCTGGAAACCTCGTCCTCATCGGCGGTGTCGATGCCTCTATTTCCAAAACCGCTACTCTTGCCTCTCCCGATATTGAAGAGGACCTCTATATTTTCCGACCCATCAAGCATATGACCGAATCGGTCCTGAAAATTGCCATCGAACCCATCGCGCCATCCGAGCTTCCAAAGATGTTGTCGGGTCTGCGGAGCATCAACAAATCCTATCCTCTCGCCGCCACTAAAGTCGAGGAGAGCGGCGAGCATGTACTCATTGGTACCGGGGAGCTTTTTTTGGATTGTGTTATGCACGACCTCAGGAAGCTATTCTCGGAAATTGAGATCAAGGTGTCCGATCCCGTCCCGAAATTTTCGGAAACGGTATTGGAAACGAGTGCACTAAAATGTTATGCTGATACGCCAAACAAAAAGTGGGTTACGAAGACCAGTCCTTCATCAATACAACGTGGATGTGGGCTAACGGAACGACCAGGAACAAAATTACGATGATCGCGGAGCCGCTTGAAAGAGGGATAGCAGAAGACATTGAGCGTGGCAGGGTGACGATGCGAATGACCCCGAAAGAGCGGGGAACGTTTTTCCAGGAGAAGTATCAGTGGGATCTTCTGGCCTCGAGGTCGATATGGGCATTTGGACCTGACGACAGCGGGCCAAATATCCTATTGGATGATACATTGCCCTCGCAGGTAGTTAGCTGTTCACCTCTGCGATTTAAGCACATCATTGACCCTTGCTCTGTAGGTAGACAAAAAATTACTGGGATCGGTAAAGGAATACGTCAAGCAAGGATTCCAATGGGGCGCACGGGAAGGCCCACTGTGTGACGAGCGCAAGTCACAGCGGTGTTCTTTAGAATGAAATATCTGCTGACAGATGTGGACAGCGATACGCAATGTCAGGTTCCGGATACTGGATGCCAGCTTGGCACAGGAACCAATCTTTCGTGGTGGAGGACAGATAGTGCCCACGGTGCGACGCGTGTGTTACTCTTCATTCTTAATGGTAAGACCCTCTTCGCCCTTCACCTTGCGTTCGGTTCATTATAGTGCGACTACGTCATAGGCTACACCGCGCCTGATGGAGCCTATATACTATGTGGAAGTGCAAGCACCGGCGGATTGTATATCCGCCGTGTATACTGTCCTTGCCAGACGGAGAGGGCACGTCACACAAGATACGCCCAAGGCAGGATCGCCACTGTACACTGTAAAAGCCCTTATCCCTGTCATCGACGCGAACGGCTTCGAGACAGACTTGCGCACTGCGACGCAGGGACAGGCGTTTTGCTCACAAGTGTTCGACCACTGGTCTGTTGTCCCTGGTGAGCGACCCGACGTCATATCGGGTGGGAGTTGTGTTAAGTGACGCGTCATAGGTGACCCGACGGACACGAGCATCAAGCTAAGGCCACTGGAGCCTGCTTCTGGGCAAGCACTCGCGAGGGATCTTGTGCTGAAGACACGGCGGCGCAAGGGACTCGGGGACCGGATAGCGGTATCCAAATACCTGGACGACGAGTTTGTGGTACGTCATGTCGCGGTGTTGGGCTGGTATGCGTGTTGACCGACGGTTGTAGCTCGCACTGTCGGCTTCAGGACACGCGGATTTACTTGGATAGAGGACGGGAGTGTAGTACCAGCATGTAATTAGTGTATGCTGGCATGAGAACTGAACGGCGTGGCACAAACGTGGCTTGGCGACCGGTCTGATGCTTGAGCGTGGGAGAGTATACGTGGCCTCGCTAACCGGGCAACATTTAGAGCGTGTCCGACTCCAACCTTGACTTCTTCCAACACTTGTCTCTCGCTCTTTTGCCCAACCGTTTCCTTTGTTTTATTCAAACTGGTCCTTCGTATTATCGCAATGCGAAGCGTAGCGCTCTCTGTTGTTCTCGCCGCCGCCGCAGCTAGTGCAAATGCTGTTGACGACCACCCCATCTTCAAGGTATGTTCGTGTTCTGCATGTCCAAATGCATACGTGTTCTGTATCTCCGCGAACAAGTGTTCACCATTCCGTCCAGGCCACGGAAATCACCGCTCCATTCATTGAACAATTTACCGACGAATGGTCCGAACGTTGGACGCCTTCTGAGGCTACCAAAAAGACACCCGTAGGCGGTGAGACCTTCTCCTACGTTGGCGAATGGAAGGTCGAGGACCCTCAAACACCCCTCATCGTTGGCAAGAAGGGCCTCGTTGCAAAGTCCAAGGCTGCGCACCACGCCATCTCTGCCCCTTTTACATCCCCTGTTGACTTCAAGGATAAGCCCCTCGTGGTTCAGTATGAGGTGCAGTACCAACTGGGTGGAAATTGCGGTGGTGGCTACATCAAGTTGCTCGAGGATGGCTTCCAGACGAGTGGGAAGGAATTCTCGGACACGACTCCTTGGGTGGTCATGTTTGGTCCCGACTTGACCTGCCCGGGTAACAAGGTTGGTATTCGAGTCTCGCTACTAGGCATGTGCTGATGTGTATGCTATGGCGTAGCTGCACTTCATCTTCCGTCATAAAAATCCTACTACTGGCGAGTACGAAGAGAAGCACCTTAGTGTTCCTCCCAAGCCGACTTTTGGCAAGGATGTCAACATCTATACCCTCGTTATCAAGTGAGTCGGTTTCCGAAAGTGTCGTGGTCATTGTTAATCACAATACAGCCCCGACAACACGTACCAGGTCCAGTTCAACGGAGAAGTGGAAAAGTCAGGCAACCTTCTTGAGGACTTTACGCCCCCTGTCAACCCTCCCAAGGAGATCGATGATCCCGAAGACGTGAAACCCGCAGATTGGGTCGACACCAAGAGGATCCCTGACCCTGAAGCTGTCAAGGTAAGCTTTTTTTTTTTTTGGTCCATTGTGATAGCCTTGCTAAACGCGTGGGTAGCCTGATGACTGGGATGAAAGCGAGCCCTATGAGATCCCGGACGAGGATGCTGTCAAGCCTGAGGGTTGGCTCGACGATGAGCCTCAAGCTATCCCCGACCCTGGTGAGGTTCCAGTCAGTGAGAGACTTGTGACGACTCTAATAATGCTTCAGATGCTGAGAAGCCCGAAGAGTGGGATGACGAGGAGGACGGTGATTGGATCGCACCTACTGTTTCCAACCCTGCCTGTGATGCGGCACCCGGCTGTGGTGAATGGAAACGGTACGTAGCCTTTTGTCAACGCGTCTACCCTACCTTGACGCGAAAATTTGTCTCGATAGTCCGTCTAAGGCCAACCCTAAATACAAGGGCAAGTGGTATGCGCCTATGATTGACAACCCAGCATACAAAGGGGAATGGGCACCCCGTAAGATCCCCAACCCCGGCTACTTTGAGGACGCCGAGCCCGTCAAGCACCTCAACAAAATTGTACGATTTTTCATGACTTCTGGCTAGCGTTCTTGTGCTTACTATGTCTTTATTCGTAGGGTGGTGTCGGTATTGAGCTATGGACCATGACTGAGGACATCCTCTTCGACAACATCTACGTCGGACATTCCATTGACGATGCGGAAGCTCTGCGTGCCGAAACGTGGGGTGTCAAGCATGCCCTCGAAGAAGCTTCGAAGGCGACCCCTGACGTTGAGGAGACTGAGATCCCAGAGTTTGCTACCGACCCTGCTGGATTCGTGCGTGCCAAAATCGGTGTGTTCCTCGACGATGCTCGCGAAGACCCTGTTGGTGCCATCACGTCCCACCCCGAGACTGCTGCTGGATTACTTGGAGCTATTGTTACGCTCTTCAGCCTGTTGGGTGCTTTGTTCGGCTTGGTTGGCGCTGGCCAGAAGCCCATCCCCAAAGCAAGCTCGAAGAAGACGGATGCGCCTACGCCAGACGACAGGAAGGATGAGAAGGCTCCGGTTGCCTCTGCAGGTGGTGAGAAAAGGGATGAGACTACTGTCAAGAAGCGCAAGTAGACGTCTCGCGTATCCATCCGAAAATCTGAGCGTGGAGCGGGCGGAGTGGAGGTGTGCGTTGATGTAACACGTGGAGGACAGTGGATGGTTGTATTCGGCATTTTTGCATGCGAATATCCCTATCCATCATCACATTCTGGTGCGAGTAGGGTGTGCTCAGAATTGAAGACACGACCCAGATATCTTCCCTCTCTTCCATTAATCTTCGTTTTCTCTCACCTCCGTATCTCGATGTGACTTAATCACTTGTTTCCGTAGCATTTTGTCTACCTGGTTATTGTTGGGAGATGAAAAGAATGTATGGTGTTCTCCATGGATCAAGTGCGCCTGAAATACGCGTCTTATGCGCCACTCGACACCGAATGTCTCATCCGGCGATCAGTAGCAAGTCTTGACTACCAAGATGCTCGTCCTCCCCACTTTGCATACATACCTCTCCCAACTGCTCTCTCCGCCGTCCATACACACCGCGCTGTTGCTCACACCTGAAGGCGCGTTGGTGTCGTATGGCTCTCAGATGAACGCAGAGAGCTCCTCAGTAGCGACATTCACGCACGGATCGCAATCCAGTTCAGGTAGCTCCATCGTCTCAGGAATTGGTGGGACGCCCTCTAGCCCGAGTTCTGTCAAGTCGAATGGGTCATCGAGCGCCGGCATACCACAGGGTTCTAAACCCAATAGTGTTACCAGCAGAGAGACGCATACGGGACCTGCACCGCCGAGGTCCAAGGATGAGGTTCGGATGGTGGCAGGGCTCGGCGCGGAGGTGTGGGCCGAGACGAGAGGGGAAGCAGAGGGGATGGTGGAGGGTGAGGTGAGTTCACCAAACGGACGAAAGAGGTGTTCTACATTGACGATGGGTACTCTACGACTACTACACGTCACAGCTCGGGCGGATTGTCGTACTCGCCATCGAAGATGAGAGGGTGTCTGGAGAAGGTACGGAGCCTCTGCTGTTACTTGCAGTGAACGGGACGCTGGAGGCAGACTGGGACACGATGCGCATCAAGGCATGTGTACTGTGGTTGCACTGCGATTGTACTAAACGATGCACAGGCACGCAAGCTGGCGACGTTTCTTGCGCCGTCTGTGAACAAGCATCGTGGGATGATGGGTACGACAGCGACGACGGCGTCGAGCTCGCTGAACGGTAGCAAGAGTCGGACGCGGAGTACGGCGACGTCGCCTGGGCGGGTGATGAACTGGTGACGGTTTCTGCTACGAGTTTTCAAGTACATACATAGACTTCTTGTCAAGTAAACTGCATCCGCGGGAAAAAAAAAAGGCGCGTCTATCTGGTGACGACGAGCGCGTTTCGAAAAATCACTTTGAAGACGACGACAATGATGTCGACGTGGTCGAGCGCAACGTCGGCGCTTCGTCTGTCTCGTCCCGCACTCGCATCCCCGCGACTGGCACGACATGCGCGTCGCCAGTCTGCGAGTGCCTTTGCAACACCCCAGTCGTCCGCGTCACCGCATGCGCGTTCCTCGCCGCTCTCATCCTCGAAGGCGGTCGACCCACATGCCCTGCTCCAGGCAGAGATCACCCACGTCCGCTCGTCGCTCCTCAACCTTCTCGGTTCATCCCATCCGACCCTCTCCCAGATCGCCTCGTACTACTTTCACCAACCCTCAAAACAGCTGCGTCCCCTCCTCGTCCTCCTCTTCTCCCGCGCCACGAATGGTCTCAGTTCCCAGTTCCCCCTCAAACTCTGGTCTGCAGAACATTCCCGTCTGAGTGCCGAGCAGCTCGATGCACCTCTCTCGCGTCCAGACGTACTCAATGACTTTAACCCCTCCATGCCAGACCACACTGCCTCATTCAACGCTCCCTTTGACCTCCGACCTCCCCCAACGACTTCCAATCCTTCTCCGCCCCCGTCTCTCTGCGCCGAGTCCGCCGTCCTGTTACCCCAGCTAGCGCACACTCTCCTTCCCACTCAACTACGTCTCGCTCAGATAGTCGAAATGATACATGTAGCGTCACTCCTTCATGACGACGTCATCGACAACTCTGACCTCCGTCGTGGCGCACCCTCCGCGCCAGCTGCCTTTGGCAACAAGTTCGCTATCCTCGGGGGTGACTTTTTGCTCGGCAGAGCGAGTGCAGCACTCTCTCGACTCGGAGACAGCGAAGTCATCGAGTTGATCGCGAGCGTGATCGCTAACCTGGTCGAAGGCGAGGTTTTGCAGCTGAGAGGGACGGGCGCTCAGACCAGCGTCGATCCGCTGTCTTCATCGCATTCGCCCCTGTCCGGTGAGGTCGACATATCGAGTTTACACGCACAACCTTCGCACGCAGAGGTGCCTTGCCCAGATAGGTGGAATACATACCTCAAGAAGACGTATCTCAAGTCCGCGTCGCTGCTGGCGAAAGGCGCACGGGCTGCTGTCGTTCTTGGAGGTTGCAGAGAGGGTGAGGTCTGGAAGGAGGTCGCTTATGCCTATGGGCGGAATGTCGGCATTGCGTTTCAGGTGAGTTGTCTATCATTTGGATACTACCTCGCATGACGTTTCCCATCCTATGAACTGACGCGTTCCTAGCTCGTCGATGATATCTTGGATTTCTCGTCCTCGACGGCGCTTGGCAAGCCGGGCTCAGGGGCAGATCTTCGTTTAGGCATTGCGACCGGTCCAGTGCTGTATGCCGCTGAAGAGTATCCCGAATTGGAGCCTCTGATCGCTCGTGGGTTCAAGCATGATGGGGATGTCGAACGGGTGAGCCTCGCACATTGTTGCTTCTTTTTTTCCCTTGTTGACGACATTCCCACCCACTCGGATAGGCTCTGTCTCTGATCCATGCTTCATCCGGCGTCTCCCGCACTCGCGATCTCGCACAAGCATATGCCGAGAAGGCAAGGGAAGTGCTTGGGGTACTCCCCGCAAGTGAGGCAAGGGAGGCATTAGAGGCACTGACGGATGGGGTTGTCAGGCGAGGGTGGTGAGTATGCGACTCCAACGCTACAGGACGTCCAAGGCAGAGAATTATGGAGGCCATGACATTGCTCGCTCAGATACCATGCAAATAGAACACTTGGTACCGTCCACCACGTCGAACTGCTGTGCCGCACATCGCATTTTTAACCACATTCCTGCATTGCCCCAACAGAGACACTGTAGACTCAATGCAAAGTACTTATTGAATGCACATAATCGAAAGTATCTTGATTCGTCCCATTGTCTGCATGTTTTGGGTGGTGAGGTTTCATCGCGCCGGAGCCAGCACATGGGGTGGCAGGTCGTGTCTGACCGTTTACCGGAGCACTTCAAGCGGTGCTGCGTCGCGGTCACACATGTGCGGAGAGTTTTGGGAGAATTGGTGCCAAGATGTTCCCCAGTAGCATCTCATTACTTTTCCCTCCGGTCCGGTGGTGATCAGGAACTGCTGAATTTTACTCGGTCTAGCTCTATGATACAAAAGAGATACGCAAAGCTTGTACCGCAATCATCGCACTTTGAATGCTTTTTCGGAAATAACTCGTCGCCAGCAAATCGCCCCGGGGGCTATTCACTACCCGCACCCTCATGCCATCTCATTCGCCTTGTTGTGAACTTCCTCTTCACGCTCGGTTGTGTATTGGTGTTTCTGGCTTGGTTTCCAGGTGGACGATTCCCAGGGTTTGACGCCAGCGCGATACATCTCGTCAACCTATACACGCCGTTCAGTTTAGTCAATATGATCTGAATCGCGTCCTACGAGATAGAATGATGAAAGGGGGGGGGATCGAGGTAGACTGACCTCTTCCAAACTCAACCCCTTTGTCTCGGGGATCGCAAAGTAAACGTAGACGTAGCCAAAGACGAGCATGCCGAAAAATATCAGAAAAATCAGAGGTCCGATTCTGTTCAGCGAGGATCGCAAACAAAAAGGGAGGGATTCAGTACGGGGGTGGGATTCATCTGCCCGAACAATAATACAAGAGGGCGCTATGCAGGGGACATACTTGGCTTCAATCCGAGGGGCAAAGAACGTAACCAAAAAGGTCCACATCCAGTCTGAGCACGGACAACGTATCAACGACGCACGTCTGATTCTCAGAGAGAAAACAACCGGGCATGCGAACTCACTCGTAGCACTGCCCAGCGCGATACACTTTGCCCGCACGCGTAACGGGAAGCTCTCTCCGAGATACACCGACGGCGTCGGGCCCCAAAACATCGAGAACCCAAACACGTGCAGAATCGCAAACGCGATGATACTCTTCCCGCCTCTCTTGTTTAGCTGGGAGAGGTCTGCGGTGGGTGTACCTGTTGGCGCTAGGGTGAAGTGGCCGACGAGCGCTGCGATGATGGCGCAGACGGCTTCCCAGAGGGCACCTGTTAAGAGGGACTGTGGTAGTGGTGGTAGTAGTTTGAGGTTGGACGCGTGCGTAGAAATGGGTGGATACGTACACGGCGGCGGCCCCATGTTTCAATGAGGACGAGAGCGGGTATGGTTCCAGCGACTGAGACTACCCCAATGATAATTTGTATCACGTACGGGGAGAGCCTGTAGCGCTCGTGTTAGGAGACGCGTCGAACTTATACGCGGACACGACCTACTGAGTTCCCGCGCTTTGGAAGAACATGTCCCCATATGCATCTTATCGTTCCAGTCAGAAGCACCGTAAAAGACCATCTCCAAATCTGCCAAATTTCGAAGAACACGCACAATAAAAGACTTGTCCGCCGAGCTGCTGGATGAACTGCAGCATCATCCCGTTCCCCGTCCGCTTCCACAAGGCATTGCGTGTTGAGAAGCACTCTGCCCACGTTGTCTTGCCCCCTTCGTTCTCGGCCCTGATTGCTTCTGCAAGTTCAGCGACATGTGCTTCCACTACGTCGGAATCAATTGGAACAGAATTTAGCTCTGCAATCACAGCGCGTGCTTGTTCACTCCGATGCGTGCCCAACAAATGACGACTATTCATAGATCATCAATCATCGATCGTGAGTATCAGATGGGTGAAAATGGGGGACAGAGAGGAACCACCCACGGTGATTCTGGCAGGAAGAAGATACCTGAGAGCAAAACGAGCGCCCACAGCATCTGCAAACCAACAGGGATACGCCAAGATGCCGAGTTGACAATGGTATGGGTTCCGAGACCGATGACAAAACTCAGGAAGATGCCAACAACGATCTGAAGCTGGTATGACACAAGCACTATTCCACGAATAGATTTCGGTGCCGTTTCTCCGTTGTAAAGAAGTACGATGGCTTTGAGTGGACATTGAGGGGGAGATGTTGGAGATAACGAGGAGGGACAAACCGGACAATGCACCTACACCAAGGCCAGCAATGAACCGTCCTATCGTAAATTGGGCGATCGAGTAAGTGGTTGCCGTTTGGACGGCCACACCGATAGCAAAGATAGCAGTCCATAAAAGGATGGAACCTCGCCGTCCCATGCTATCTGTTGTGAATGCTTGTGCAAGAGAGCCGCTGGAGTGATCAGTACGTCATCAAACTACAATGTATGCTGGAGGCAAATTCTTACACGAACGTCCTGCGGAAGGAGATTAGAGAATAATAATTTCGGCACAATGCAAGCAAAGCATACCCAGCAAACAGGAGTGATATTATGATACCCTGGCGTGAACTCGACAAATAATATGTCCCATCCGAGCTTACTTGGCCAAAACGCCGTACGAAGTCAGGCATGATCATGATACCCTTGAAAGGGGTGAAAACTTGCTCAGATTAACCGGAGTCTGAAGGCAGACGTACTGAGATCACACCAATGTCGTAACCAAAGAGGAAACCTTTTCAAAGAATTCAGTCTAGAAAAATCAATATATCAGACATTGTTGTCAACAGGGTATCTATGACTCACAAAAGCCGGTCGGTGAGTGAAAAGCAGTCACCTCCTGAAAAACAGATCAAAGCATGAATCCCTCACAAGCCCTTTGGTTGTATTTTCTATGGCATACCGAACGCAATGAAAATAGATAGCAGTATAGCTCGTTGATTAGTCGGGACGTGACTTATTTTCGCCATGACAATACTGCTTTTCAGATACCCTGATGAAAAGGTAGGTGAGTGGGGGATCAGAGGGTAAAATAGTTCTTCACCTTGGGTAGCATTCTATATAAGCATCAAAATATCCGCACGTTCATAAGAAAAAAATCGCCGTGGCCCGTGGGTGGTCTTGCAAGGAGCATCATACAAAAGTCGGGAGAAACATACATCTCGATCACGTATACCTCAGGATGCCAGAACCCAGCAAAGATCGAGTTTCACGATACCCCTTGATCATCATCCGTGCACCGACCTTGTATCAACGATACGGTTTCCGTAATCTGCCGGAAAGAAAACAAAGACATTAAGTTCGGCAACCATACTCGTTTTAGAATGGCGAGGTGATTGGATACCTTTACGCCCATCTCCTTGATCCAGAGCCCCGCACCTATACGAATAAATTGTATCGCTGTAGGATGCCAGAACCCAGTAAGGATGAGTTTCACGACACGTCCTTTGATCATGCGTGCACCGACCTCGCATTGACGATACGGTTTTAGTGATCCGCCGGGAAGAAAATCGACTGTCGAGTAATGCGACAGACATTGAATTCAACAACCATGCATGTTGTAGGATGGTGAGGGGTGCTGAAGGTGTCGAGTCCAGCAAATAGAAGCCAGACCAGAGACTTGGCTTCGGTGCTTACTAGGAACGTGTACCTGGTAACGAGACGTGAGGTACAGAGGGGAAACCGAAGTGTTTCAAGTTGCCAGATCCCCGGCCAAGGAGCTGTACACCGTTACGCCAATGTTAAGTTGTGCCTGACCATACCACCGACTCCCCACAGCTTACTCTTATATACGTACGTGGTCGGGCGCATGCATAGCAAAGAAGCCTCAGAGAAAAAGGTATCTGCCTGCGCCAGAACTTGATGCATCGTAGCAGATCGGCCCTCGACCCACACGGTCGCCAGGGCGCAGCCGATTGGGGAATGTACAGGTAGCGAACCTCGGACCGGACCAGAGCTCTTGACTTGTCGGAACAAGAGTGGCTTGATGGAGGAGGGATAAAAGTCGTCGGAACGGGTATATGACTCTGTGTTTCACACGAATTTACGAGCAAGCGAACTTCGAAGAGTCTCAGTCACCTATGAGTGGTATGGAGTGGTGATCGGAGACCGATATTGGGTGCAAGTTGTCAAGGCAAGACTTGCCTCGCCACCTTCTCTGAAACCGCGGCGGCTAGTATTACGGTGCTGGACGGGCCTTCAAGCTGGGACCAGGGCCCCACGTTCTGCATCTTCAACGTCGTGGTGTCGGCTAAAGTCGTCGTGGGTGATATTTACGCATGGCGAAGCCGTCTTGGTGGGGAAATCATTCAATGCCACCCCGCTGAATTGAACCCGGAGTTTGCTCAACGCGAAGCCATGCAAGTTGGTGAGAGAGGACAGTGAATTCTTGCATGCGTCGGAGAGGACGAGGAAGCGAAGACGTGGCCCATTACACCTGTAGTGGTAATAGCATGTCATTACATGCTGTTATGTACGGATCAAAGAAGGCGGTGATCGGGGTCCAATATTGGGTTGCAAGTCGTCAAGTTGCCTCGCCACCTTCTCAAACCTGCGACTCAAATGCGACCCTTCGCGGCAATATCCCTCCTCTTCGCAGTCCTGGTCATTGCGCACGGTGACCATGATGACCCTGGCGAGAACCCGAAGCTCGCTGGCGCTGACTACGCCATCCGTCATGTACGTCCCCATGCCGATTTCGGGCGACCATCTCCTGACGTCTTCATCACCGTACAGATGGCTTCTGAACACCACATGTGTGTATACCATCTCCATTTTCTCCCTTCCGTAAGGGCGGCGCTGACCACATCTCTGGATTCGCAGAGATTCGTTCGACCTCGAGAGCTTCTTCCAGCTACACGACCTCAACCGGTGAGACCGTGCAACGCGGCCTGTCTTTTCCATGCGTGCGCTGATTCCGCGTGGCCCCTCAGAGATGGGGTATGGGACCGTGAAGAAATAGAGGCCATTTACGGCGTTCACCACGTTTATTCGCAAAAACAATCCAGGGTAGGCCCCTTTCCCTTGACCCGGTACAACTCCTTTCATTCCGCGTCACTTCTAGGACGAGATCGAACACCAGAAGAAGGCAGATCATGTCGTCGACACCATCCTGAAGCTTATGGACAAGAATGGAGATGGAAAGGTGACCCCCGAGGAGTTCGAGGCAGCGGGGTTCAAGGGCCTTCCTTCTTTTGACGACATCGGTGCCGAGGGGCACCATTATGACGTCGAGAGCGGTACGTCTTTCGGAATCCGTGTTCCATCTGCGTTGGAAACGCTCACGAGCCGGCCTTTGCAACAGAGTTCTTCCTCCACCACGAAGGTTTGTCCCTGGACGGGTCCCACCGTGCGCCCATGCTATTCAAAACTCACTCTTGTTCTTGCATCACAGAGCAATTCCATGCGACGCCTGAAACGCAAACAGATGAATCGTATAACCACCCCGAAGACATTGAGCATTTTTCCCACCATGAGAACATTGAACTTTTAGAAGCCGAACGCGAGGCCAAGTTCCAAGGTATCACGGTCGAGGAAGCCTTACATTCACACGAGGAGCCCGCTGCGAAACCAGAGTCAGCACCCAGACCAAAGATAACGAGGGGCGTGCCCAAGCAAGACCCTGCTGTCAGGTACAAGGATATCACAAAGGAGAAGGAGAATCAGTCCGAATGGGGTACTGGCGAACAAGGCTACAAGCAGCCCAAGTCGCCGGTCGAGAAGATGAGGTCAGTATCATTGTCTGAGCGGCCTAACGTGTAGCTCATCCTTCACGTTGTTTCTCAGGAAAAATCTACCATACAAGGTACGAGAACATACTTCGGTTGGGTGGGACGCAGATGGACCGCTAACACCTAGGAACGTATGCAGTACAAATTCCGGCGTAATTGGGGCGACTTCTAATCATGATACTCACCCGTCGATATTTCATGCACTTGCGCTTCTATGTTGTAGTCTGAAATTGCACACACATCTCTATACCCTCATCTCGCTGTCTTGCATTTGGCTAGCTATTTCTGTTCGCACTTTGCGTTCTACAAGTTGAATGGATTACACTCCTGTGCAAGTAAACAAAAAAAGGAAACATAAGAGACAAGGGGTCACACGTATGTAGTATAAACGATTGTAAGTGTTGAGATCAATCTGTCAACGGTCATCGGCCATCGAACATATCCTCCAACAACCCTTGTTCCACAGCTTCCCAGTCAATATTCCCCCCGCTTGCATACACGCTCTCATACGTCGAGATGCTCACATGGGAGAAGAAAGGTCTCAGATCGCGAACAGAGTCGATCTGTCGCAATGTATTCAACATGGGCCGCCGCATCGAGTGCGTCTCTGCGGTCGATTGGAAGCTAACGGAAGCAGGGATGGATGGAAACGCGACATGGCCATTCTTTGATCGTGTACGCTCCTACAGAAAACAACATGGTGAATCTTCAACAAGAGGGGAAAAAAAACTCAGTGTGTGGGATTGAGTAAACTTACCCGAGTGTCCGGGATGGGAAGGCTGCCAACAATTTCTGCGAGTTGGTCGAACATGGCTTCGGGATTCCAGTCATCTGGGCGGAACACGGCATCAACCGTGTCGGTTACGAACATCCACTGGTGTCTGGGACACGTCAGCGGATTCGAGGTGTCTAAGAAGTTCACAAGGCATACATTTGGAACTCGGGGGTTTGGAGAGTGAGGAGTAAATCCAGGCACTTGCTCGCAGAGAGAACAAGAGGGAGATCCTCAGATTCGTCGGCAGGCACGGCCACAATGATTTGTTCGAAAATCCGATACTGTAGATTCGGTTAGCGAAAGGCCTCAAAAAGGACAGAGTGGGATGCTTGCCAGTTCGGTCAGGATGACCGGCCAGAAACTAGTCAGGTTGTGCGGCGAGAGGCGGCAGAGTAGCACTCGGATGCACAAGAAGACCTCGCTCTGTACCATAGGCGAGGGAACGTTGCGCAAAGTGTCAACCAATTTCTCCTGTACGCTGGGTAACTGAGTCAAGAAATGATTCTTCTCTCCGACGAACAGGACGAGTGACAGCCGTCGTAAATTGAGAGACCGAACCAACATCTCGTTCTCCCGGTTGACGAAGATGTTGGTAGATGGCGCGGTAGCAATACGACCTAGAAGCGCTCGACGAAAATGTGCAACAGGCGAAGACACCAAACATACCTAGCAGCTCGCCAAACGACATCTTGTCTGAGTCAAACAGGGCTTTGATAATCGGTTTCCATTTGACGGCAACCGTAGGATTGGATTGGAACAACCGACTATCATATAAGATATCGGAAACCGGTGTGCGCCACACCTTGAGTGCAGGAGGCAGCTTAGTGAGTTCTGCTACAATATCGACCACTGTGTTGTCCAAATCTAATGGGCTGAGTACGAATCAGATATTGCCGCCAGGTTGAAGAAAGATGATTTACCGCGACTTTGCCTTCAAAGCTGGGTTGATAATGTAGTACACGATGTTACTGCAGGCGCTTGCTACTCTGTCGTTATCCATGAGGAATTTCCGCAAGTTAGGAACTGCAGTGGCCGCAACGAAATCAATGATCTATTCATGCGTAAGCACCCTACCGGACTACTGCCAACGCATGCCCTCACCTGGGACGGTAGCTCGTTTCCCCATATCAGCTTGGCATTGTCTTGCAGAGACACTGCGCTAGAGTTGGTTTTCTCGTTCATCTTCAGATCTGCAACTGGGCCATTGGCTCAGTAGACGGAATGTATCGCTGTCGAGCTTTTCTCACCTCCACGAGGTGCCGGTGATGATCTACCATTGATCAAAGACTCCTTGGTCGTGCGTCTTATCCAACTCGAAGGCTCTGTGGTCCGGCCAATAAAAGTTACGCACGCATCAAGGAGCTTTCCAAACGTTTCTTGGAGATCTTTCTTGATTCGTTTGTCATCCATGGCCGTGGTCTGAGTGACTTTGTCACCTAGCACGCAAAGGCACCTGCGAAACTCCGTGAGTTGTGTGATCGGTCAACTGGATGCCTTTCCTACCTAAGCGTTAGATAGACTTGTGCACGGAACTCCCGAATGTTGGAAGCAACATCCTTAGCGAGCTGCATGAACCTTCCCCAAACCTGAAGAGCCAGAGGCCCCTCCAGCCGTGAGAGGTATTGCTCTAGGAACTTGAATAGCATAACATCAGACCTACAAGCGAGCTCATTAGTTTTCGTACAAGATACTTGTCAGCCACACTTACACCTCGGGGTTCATATATTTCCGACTTCGCTCAGAACCACCGGATGACCGGATGACTATGCTCTCGCATATCATATGCACAGCAGAGTGAGCGCTGGCGATAAGAATGTCCACCAGCTCAAATGCAGCACTATCAGCAGGATTGGATTCCCTAGAGTGAAGGGTGAGATCGCGATCCCAACGAGTGACCACTCCCTCCAGAACTTCCGAAGGATAAGCCCGGAAGAGGTGTTCCAACACCCTCCGACAACGACCTCGCGTTCGGCTATATATCGTCGCTAGCGAATCGTCTTCGGAACGCCTTGAACTTGGGGTAGTCCAGATGAAGTTAACCCATATTGCGAACAAAACGCGAACACCATCATTGAGCGAACGGAAGCCAGGAGAGCGGACCTGCAGGACTGAGATGAATACCAACTATTCGAGTAAGATAGACTCACTGTAGCCTGGTCTTCCAAAGACGATGCTGGTTCGCCAGTAAACACATTCGAGACATAGCCGAGAATGCCACTACTTTCTCCGCCAGTCTTCTCTTGCGTTGTAGCGTCCTCATCCTGTTGCGCCACTTCGGGATAATTTGCTAAGCCCAAGACAAGTAGTCGCTCTAAAGTGTTGAGCAGCATGACGAACTCTGCATCGCTCGCAACGCCCGTGATTGTACTCGATGAACCTGACTGATTGGCTCGAACCGCATCGTTCAATAGTGATCGAAGCTGACGGCAGACACAATCAGCCAACGGAGGGATCATCCCTTGAAGTGCTGGTTGGAATTGCGGAATAGCCATGAGCACGAAGTCAAGCCAATGTTGTTGTACAGGTCGATTGTGGGGCACGGCAATTCCATCCATCAGTGTGTGCGTCAGAAGGGAATTAACTGTGTATGCTTTCTTTCCGGATATATGGGAACCTTCAGAACTGCCTTGCTCTTCGACGTTCGTCTGAATGATGTGTGCTATAGAAGCTGAGATCAACGAATGAAGAATACGGAGTAGTTTGTTCTGGAGATCAAGCCGTTTCAGATGAACGAAGAAGTACAGTTTTCCAATGATGATGGGCTCTAATGTCTCGAGAGCAAGATGATCGACTTCTCCACGGGCGACAATGGCTTGCAAGATATCAATAGATGTCGACTGAATCCTAGTGGTCAAAGGTTCCATTGTTGGTGCATTCTGCTCTTTCGGCTCTGACTGGATGAAACTACACAAGATGAGAAGGTATTTGAGGAAAGTCGCACCGTGAATGCGCGTACCGTGACAACAGTTCGATCAATATGTCCAAAAAACTGGCGTTCGGGTCGAAGAGCGCTGAATGAGCGATAAATATACTTAGAAACTCGGAGAGGGGGGGGTAATTACCAGCTTCTATTCTCTGCACTAGTGGCTGGTATTGAATTCGCTTGATTGGAGTGCTTCGGGCGGTTTTTGTGAATCCTTGCCCACCAAATTGGACAATGGAATGTAGGATCTCGAGGAGGTGGTGGGCATAACGCTGATCGAATTTTTGCTCGTAAATGTACCCCCGAATCTCCTTGCCTTTGATCTTTACCACAGTAGGCTTTCGTCGAATCTGAGGATCAAGTAGGTCATAGAGGAGTGGCTCCAGTACCCTGTTGGATTCGCTTTGTCAACGTCGTCCACAGGAACCAGTACTCGTATGTATACCGTATGTAAGACCTGAGGCTACATCTCATCCAAGTCTCGCCGACTCGGCGTGAGGTAGGACAATCGTGCTTCAGTGTTTCCAGAACGATCATCAAGGGAACTTTGAAACGGAATCCCGGCAAACTATCATCATCTGTATGCGAGCGACCAAACTCAGTATTTCCTCCGCCTTGTCCAAAGTTGGACTCACCCGTTAATCTCCAAAGAACACCAAATGCTTCAAAAGCGTCGTGAACAATGCGAGGTTCTGGAGAACTCATACTTTGAGCGATGATAGACTCCACGAGATGGTGACCAGTGGACGATTCCAATGCCCACACCAGACTGACAGCACGAACATGGAAAATTGCCCAATCCTGATGAAGAAACCTAAAGAGCTGCAAATACAGTCGGTCTTGATACCCCCGAGAGCCAACGACAGAATAGGACCGACCTTCTTCACCATCCGACTGACTAGTTGTTTTTGATCGAGGATGAACTTTGGGACAAGTCTAGTTGACCGGTGAAGTGACAGAAGGATAGAGATGCAACTGTCCACTAGATTAAAATCGATGTTCTGGAAATGAAGCTGAGCCTATAACGTGAAACAAAGGGGAAGGTCCTGACTTCAACATCCAGACTATCTAAAACGTCGCTGACCCATGTTGATGGATTCCAAGAGATCTCGAACGGTGCGTCAGAAACCTTTTCAGAGAACTCGATGAGCTTTCCGAGCAACGCCAGAACACGCGAGTATGAAGTCCTCAGAGATGAAGTGACATCTCGTTGCCGAACCGCGACCTGCGCACAAACTTGACTGAACGCAAATGAATGTTCAACAATAGATACTAAAGGCATGGCCGAATGATTACGAGAGACGGAAGCGGAAACATCAAGGCCATAGAATGCCGAACAAAATGCCAAGGAGCTGAGCGTTGGTTCCTGCGATAGAGTTGCTAGCCTTGGACGTCGCTGCAGAGCTTCTGGGGAAAGGTGTCGCAATATCTCATCTTGAAGTACGAAACACTCCCGCACCGCGGGTGAGACAACATGGGACGAGTCCACCTGGACGTAGACCTGGTCCGAGTTAGATGTGCAAAGTTGAAACAGTCTAAGCTCCCACAAGTAGTGCTTCCATCAATGCGGCAAAAATCACAGGTAGATGAATATTGTTCACTTCCTCGTCTTGCACGGGGAGAGAACGAAGAAGGAATAGCGTGAGACTGATGGCCTAACAAACATTGTATCAGTGAAAAAGCGTGCATGCGCCCCTCTATCATACCTCTAGTTGATTTTCACTGGAATTAATAGCATTTAATATGGTTTTGAGCAAATGTTTCCAAAGTATGCTGGGCTCCGCAGCCTCCAGCAAGGTGCTTGCAGTCATAGTGATCTGCACAACGTGAGACGTCAACAGAGATGAATGAAGCATTGGCAAAATCATACATCTTCTCTCGTCTCTGATTCAGCTGTCAGGTGCTGGCGGAGGGCTTTGAGGGCATCGTATATCAGAACTTCGGTGAGCGGAGAGCCGATCTCCCACTTGTCAAGGAGGGAGATGAAGATCTTGAAAGGGCGTGATTCAGAGTACTCTCCAGAGGGTGTGAACATCTCGCTCTAGTGGGGCAAGTCAGAGATGCCCCAAAACAAAGGGGAACTCTCACTTTCAGCGTAGAGCTCAAAAGCTTTAATGCGTGCTGCTGAAGATACGCAGACTGAACTTCACTCTTCTCATCGGGCCCCAATAACCATGTATACAACCGTCTGTTCAGCGACAAATCGCGCCTCAGGACGACACCAATGGCTGCCTTCATGAGTATCGCGGCATCTTCAGGCTGCGCCCGTTTAATGGCTGCGCTATCGACACGCATTGTCTGTAGTAACATATCTAAGGCACTCCTGCGGACCAAAAGGTTATCATCTTCCAGTGCAGCAGCGAAAGCTCTGATCATCAAGCCGATATCGCGCCCGACAATTCCAGTGATGTCTGAAACGATTATAGCAATAGAAAAGTGCTGTACTCGTCTTTTGCTCACCTTCGTCGGCGTGTAGCCGGGGTAGACGCCGCGACAGAAAGTTGAGCGCTGTACCTCGAGCGGACGGCATTGTGATCATGACGAGCCAAAGGTTCTGCATAAAGAAGACCGGTGATACTGTCCCAGATAATCGGTCCAAAAGACCTAAGACCTACTCATGATTCAGTCGTATAATGCATGGATTAAAGGGAGAGCTCATACCTTGTCGAAAAATTCGCCTGTTTCCTCCTCAAGTCCAGGAAGCAGAGCGAGGATGAATGACTTCATAACAGGCCGCAGATCATGTTGGAGTGGTAGATAATATGTGTCGTAGATGTTAAGCAGTGCGGGCTGGCCAATCTGTGAGTAAGACCCAGGGTACATGAGGCAGAAATCTCATCAAACCTTTACTGACGTGGACGCATACTCGAAGAATGGAAACAACCCTGAGGACCAGAGCGGAAGGTCGCGTTTCAGGCCTTCGGTCTAATATCTCATCAGAATACGAAGCTGTCCGCATGTCATGTTACTCACTCCGAGGACCGAAAGGATATGGATGTATACGTCGAGAGCCCGTTGGTGCACCCCCGTCGGCAGGGCGGGGTTCAAGCACTGGGAGAGGCGTTTGGCTACAATAAGTTTGTAGGGGATCTCCTTGAACTGGAGGTAAGATTGGAAGGTCTAGACCAAGCAATCAGTCATCGAGACCTATTATCCGCTAGCATACGCACCTTGAGGAGTTGTTTCAAGAATGCTATACAATCCGCCCACTCATGCACGTTGTCGAAGGCGTTCAAGCACTTTTCGACCTGTTGTGTGTACTTTTTATACTTGGGGTCGGAGGAGAACAAGTGCTGGGCGGCTGCTACTTTGAGGTTATTGCTACCAATAGTTCCGTTAAGCCACAAGAAGAGAGGCTCACCCCGTTCACCGGTTTTGGTGGATAGCTGAGCGGATCCCGTCCCACCCGCGCGTGACCTGGCATCAGCTTCCTTTACAGCGGCGGTCTTCGCAGACATTGTGCCTCGAATGAGGCAGATCACACTGACTTTCCCAGCGAAGCCAACTGAGAGGACGACAAGCTGCGACCTCCGCTTGCACGAGTTACTTTGGTGCTGCGAGCTACTTGGCTCGAATTAGCAGTCGTCACGAGTGACAACCGTGACACAACACGTGGTCTCTGAATCTGAAGACGCCCTCCTTGTCCCATCCCATCCCCTTCACCCCGTTCCACCACTCCTTTGCCTCCAGCATTGCCCTGTCCTGCGTTTGCAGCCTCTCCACACTCAGCCATGTCCCTTCTGCACACTTCACAACCAATGATCTCGTCTTGTGTGAGTAATAAGCCGTACCTGGACATTCCATTTCAGGGGATGTCGCGGGTGTCACAGGCCCAAGTTCGGTTGGTATCACTTGCAAACCTGCGATCGCCACTCCTCGTCCGTCAGGGAGAGCTGCTGCTACCATTAGACTACGTTGATGCCCGATGGCCCGTTCCAGTCGGGTGATCATAATGGCTGTTTGAGATGCAAAATGAATGGCCGAGTCTCTGGTGGTGATCGGAGGGGCATGAGGGGTGGTTAATGTCGCTACCTCCTGGGGTCTGCTTTGAGCCTGACATTGCCAGTTTCACGAGCTTATTATCACAGCGTGAACAGAGTAAAATATGAACTCACTCTTCCCGAAAGCATGTCACGTAGAACTTTAACCAGAAGCTTTCCGCCCGATGCAGAAAGAGTATCCTGCATATGGAGGAAATTGACACCTTCGGGTACGTGCTGTCAAGGCATACGCTGTGTCGTCATCAACTTAGCCGCGGGGCCCATTAAACTACTTACCATCCGTTCAACGCCCCAGATACCACCTGCATCTACTAACTTGCCTGCTTTCCGACTCACCTCACCCATCTCAATGACACACACACCCGTTTCTCGTTCACCAGCCATCAACGCGCGCTGGATTGGTGCAGGTCCACAGTATGCCGGAAGCAAACTCGGGTGGACATTCAACCGTTGGCTACTGGGAAATAGGCAAAGAAAAGACCCAGGGAGGATACGGCCGAATGAAGCTGTAATGAGGAGGTGCGAAGTGTTTCGGAAGCTGGAACTGTCGAAAGGTGGAGTAAAGGGAGGTGGAGGCTGTTATAAGGGGTAAAACCACTGTTATTCCCGCGTACGCCATGCATCAAAACTTACAAGCCACGTTCTGAACGCAACCTTATCTTCCGGTATTGTATGCACTGGCACACCCAGCGTGTCCCCGACCATCTTGAGCGGCGCTGCGATCGGTAAGGCACGAGCCTACTGCAACGAAGTATAGGGGAGCCGAACCTACATATGTCTAATCGCGAACCTCTGCGGCCAGCCCTTACATCAGGGTTCGTGACTATGTGGAGACTGTCCCAAACATCTGTTTATACGGAATGTCAGCTGAATCCCCGCCCCAGCTCCTACGTGTGGTGTACGGGAGACGCGAGCTGCATAATCTCAGAGGTCCAGCATTCAGAGTGAACAACTCTCGGGTCTGCCCACCGAAGACTGGACTCCCGTGCACATAGAATCAAGTGCTGCGCGTCCCCGACGTGTTTGGACTTCTTGAAAAAACTCACCTTTTGCATTGTGAACTTCCTTGAATACTGCACACGAGAACAAGTCACGTCCACAAAAGAGAATCGTAAATGGGCCTCTGACGAATGGTTGTACATTTGGAGAGGAAGAAGTCGGATGCGCAACTACGCTGGAGTTGCGTTGAGCACCAGAAAACCCTTGCACTTGTTTTGGTGTGCACCGAGAGAGCCTATTCGCTAATGTCTTGTAGAAGAACTGTCGCTGTGTACCGAAGCGCGGACTAGAAAGTCTGAGAAGCCGACAAAACGGGGTGAAAGCTGAATACCGGTGACTACGGTGAAGTAACATGTCCAGTCGACCGCCTGTCAGGTGGTCACTGGTCTTAGTCCTTAGTTTTTCCTGGAGACTAGGAGACCAGCGCGCGTTGCTCAATGGTGGATGAATTAAGGAACATGACGGCAGCGAAGTAATCAAGAATATGATAACCGCGCGTACTAAAGTCAATAATATACATGTGGGAGCGGAAACAACGAATACAAAAACCGTGTCTACTATGACACCGTAGATACACTAGGGGGTTCCGGGGCAACCATCTCAGACTCATCACCGGCTTCTGAGGCAGGACCAGCTATGATATTGCGCATCTTCGTGGGCGCCTTGGGGGTGTGTAGCTCTGGTACTATAGATCCTGAACGAGAGGGTGCTGCTGATATCCCTACAGAGCCACGAGTCGCTTTGGACTTGCCAACCTTGCCTAGTGCGGGCGCCGATATAGAAGTGACTGATTTCGGAATGGCAATCTTGTCCGAATCTGCAACTCTCGCGGTGGTAGCTGCTGAAGCCGTCGCTAGGGTAGTTGCGAAGTCCGACTCCTTGTCACCGACCCATGAGCGAGCAAACCAACGACCCCCTGCAATGCCTCGGATCTCGCGGTTTGCAATTCTCCACTGGCGAACTTTAGCACCGCTTCGATCCAAAGGTTGCACGGGTGCAAATCCTGTTCCAATTTTCGGGGGTGGCTGGACCGGGAAAGGTTTCGAAGGGAGGGGGTACACTGGTAAGGGGAGGTGTGCACTCTCTTCCGGTTGCTCAGGAACAGGAGGTGGAGGCGGCTCGACCTCCTCAGGTTCTGGCGATGCACCGCGTGAAATGGGCAATGGTGAAGATGGGGCTGTTATTGTGTGCGCTAGGAATGTTTTGAGGAGACAGCAGCTACAGTCACGATCTTTGCTTACTTTCACTCATCGCGGTATCCTCTGTAGGAGGAACTGCCAGAGTCCTGGCTCCTCTGCGCGCGGGATCCATAAGACTTGTTTTCTGTGAAGTTGAACAGCAACATACTTTGGAGGTACTTTAATTTTGGGCTTAGACGCTCCTGCGGCTTTGCGTGGTGCTGTCTTCTTCTTGGGTGGCGGTTTCTCGGGCAGGGCAGTTGCGCTGACGCTCTGCCTATCCTCGTTGTCCGGAGGTTCTCGAGGTTCTATTAGCAACGGCAGTTTAGTCCCGCGAGCAACGACGTAAAGAAAATGGGGACATGACTCACCATCAGGCTTCTTATCCTCCTTGTCTTGCTTGTCGCTCTTGCGGGGTCGCGACGGCTTCTTCGGTGGTGCTTTCCGTTTCGTTCCCGTTGATACGCTAGCAACCGGTGCGGAGATGCCAGACGGGGCTGGTTCGTCGTCATCAATTAGCTGGTCCTCTTCATCTTCCTCATCGACTTCCTCTCCACTTTGGGGCTGCGGCTCAGTCTGATTCTGGGGTATGCTCTTCCGTGCCGTGGTGGGAACGCTCGGGGAGGAGGATTTCCCCTTGCCCTTCTTGTCGCCGACCAACAACTTGACTCTGAGCTTTGAGCCCCGCGTGGGTGGTGGTGTAGGCTCCTCGGGCAAAGTGGAGATTTGGGGAGCATCCATGTCAACGTCATCGTCCATGGGGTAGGCTGGGAGCGCTTCGCAGTGTTGTTCGGGTGGACTTGAAGGGAGATTTGCTTGAAAAACGGGGCCAATCCGAGCCTTCGAAAAATTCGAAACTACGTGATCAACGAACTCACAGTCTGTGTTTCAATCGCTGCACATTCCACACTCCACGTAGGCTGTCATTGCGTGAGTTTTTTTCTCACACAAGTGGTCAAGGTGCACTCGTTGGCTGCAGGCGGTTCTAAATTGTCACACTTTTGAAAACCGGTCTTGACAACAATCTGAACACGGACGAATGATTGCAGTTACTCGGAGGATCTCATGGCTTGCGGATGTTGCAGATCATCACACCTGCTCAAGTTCAGACGCTTACCATAGGTCATAGTCGAGGTCGCGGTGAATTGAATTAGTCTATTTCAACCCACAGTTGGAACGGCTTGCAAAGGCTGCTTGCTTGAATAATCCTTCTAAGACGTTGCCCATCTGCTCAGGCTGCAACTTGTAGAACGAACTTGTCTCCATGTTCATTGTCTGAGGAAAAGATGTACGTTGAAAAGTTCCGGCATTTGCTTAGTCAGCAGGGAAACACCGACTTCCCCCGCCAACCTCCAACTTGACCGAAACTCGAGTGACCGAGTTCCCCAGTAAATCACAGGTAAGTCGGTTCAGACAAGTTCTAGCTACAAAAAGGTGCTGATTTTCAAGGTAGCCATTCAGTGCTGTAATCGTCCCTCTTTCTTCCAAAACCCTATATAGACCCATCCTTCCAAGTTTGTCATGTCGTCGACTGTGAACGTATGTAGTGTTCTGCGAACCAGTTCCGAGCACCGGCTAATATCCTGGCTCCATGCACAACTTGCTGTAGGTTGCCCGTTATACAGCCTTGGCGTCGGGCATCTTCTATGGCATCTACCGCCACCGTTCACTGCAAAAAGCTCACAACCAAGAGAAGGAGCACCGCGCGATCCACCACCGTGAACAACTAATAGAACAGGCCAAGGATGCATGGCGTCAAAAGAAAGAGAGCGCCAAGGGTGACGGTGGTAAGTCGTACTTTCAGTTATTGGTGTCGCGACGCCGTCCTCTTTTCTTCCCAAACGGTTGGGAGTTTCCCACTTACGCTTTCTCCTTCTGCTTTTTGCATTTCTGACCACGTTTGTAACTACAGTGATCACAGACCCAGAGGATCCACGGTTTGATTTGGAGAAACTTTTTGCTACATGGGAAAAGCAGTATCAATAGATTTTTCTTGTCATCCGTCTTGTCATCCATATTCCTTGCTAGAGAACACGCTCTCTGTCGAGCAAGGTAGAAAGCTGCTGGCTTACTGAGGGACACACCCTCCTCTCACTTTGCGAATGCACTAGATAGGTACCGCCAACAGGTTGTCACAAGTCGTGTGTTAACATTGTAAGTCGCGAAAACGCGTGTATGTACTTGGAATTCGGTGACTGAGCGGATGAGTTGATCTTGACGCGTCGCGTCTTGACCAAAAAAGTCACTACCCATATCTTGTGTTTGCCTTGCTCCAACACTTCAAAGTTTCAAAGTACATTATCAGTATCCGAGGAATTTTTCTGGCAATGAAGCCAACGGTGCAGGATGAGGATATGGAAGACGACCTCGCAGCCGAAGAGGAGAACAAACTGATAAACGAGGTTTGTTTTACCGACATTCTTGCTCAGCGCTGATATCTCAGCCGATTTACTCTCGCAGGAGTACAAAACATGGTAAGGCGTGACATCTCAGTTTACTGTACTATAAACTTATCCCCACGTTTTTCCGCGCCAGGAAGAAGAACGCGCCGTATCTGTATGATCTAGTCATCACGCATGCATTGGACTGGCCAAGTCTGACATGCCAGTGGTTCCCAGATAAAGAATCGTGCGTCTTCGCCTTGTTCGATGCTCCTTCTCCCCTTGCGAACTCTTCTACAGCCCTCCAAACAAGCCCTACACCGTCCACAGATTCCTTCTCGGCACACACACCTCTGGTCAAGCACAAGATTACCTCCAAATCGCCACCGTTCACATACCGAAGCGCGACGGCCCCTTGGCAGACAGGCTCGATCGCAGCGACTACGACGACGAGCGTGGCGAACTCGGCGGACATACTATTCCACCTCAACCGCGAATCCAAATCATACAAAGAATCAACCATGCGGGCGAAGTGAACCGGGCGCGTTACATGCCGCAGAATCCAGACTTGATCGCTACGAAAGCGATATCTGGAGAGGTATTTATCTTTGATCGAACAAAGCATTCGAGCGAGCCGGAGCGAGGAGGTGTGTGTAGGCCGGATATCAAGCTCGTTGGGCAGACAAAGGAAGGGTAGGTTGATTCACGTATTGTGCTTACTGTAGGATTAACGGGTATAGATTTGGACTCGCGTGGAACCCAGTAAAAGCCGGTCATATCCTCGGTGCATCTGAGGATATGACGGTCTGTCTATGGGACGTAAATTCGTACACCAAAGCGAGGAACACCCTTGAACCGACAAATATATACAAAGGCCACACCTCTGTTGTTGGGGTAGGTGGCCCGATCAACGTTCTTCTAGTGCTAGCGTTGACCTTTTCGCGCGGCAGGACGTCGACTGGCATCCAACAAAAGAAAATGTATTCGCAAGTGTCGGTGATGACAAGCTGCTTCTCTTGTGTGTATACCCATTAGCTCTGGAGTCCTGTTATGCGTATACTTAAGCGTGCTAGGTGGGATACTCGATCTCCAGCAGAACCAACTACAAAAGTCCAGGCGCATGATCGAGAAATCCTTGCTTGTGCTTTCAATCCTGCCCACGGAAGTCTTCTTGTTACTGGTAGTGCAGACAAGGTAAGTCCCAGAAACCGTTCCGGTAGCCGTTCGCGTGTAATATATCTGTTTTTTTAGACCATTGCCCTCCATGACATTCGCAACACCTCGAAGAGGGTCCATATCTTTGAGTCACACACCGACGAGGTCTTGCACCTCGCGTGGTCACCTCACGTCGCATCAGTATTCGCCTCCGCATCGAGTGACAGGCGTATCAACATATGGGATCTTGCACAGATTGGGGTCGAACAGACACCTGATGACCAGGAAGATGGACCACCGGAACTCATGTTTATCCACGGCGGCAAGTTATTCGACACCAATTCCATGGCATCACACGAGCTCATGACTCATCTACTCAGGTCACACTGCACGACCGTCTGATTTCTGCTGGGCACCTGGCGTAGGGGAACAGTGGACAGCGGCAAGCACGTCTGAAGACAATGTCGTTATGATCTGGCAACCCACGGCACGAATCTGGGCGGGCGACGAGGTCAAGATTGATGAGAAGGAGCTCGAGGGCGATGCTATGGAAGGCATCGAGGAAGCCGGTCCGTCGAACATAGCCACAAGCAGTAAACAAGCAGCAGGTAGCGGGGCGACGAGTGCAAGGAGCCAGAGCATGAGTATCAGCGCAACAGCGAGTAACTCAGGGGCCGATGTTGAGGAAGACAGTTGAATTATGACAGAATACGCGCATAATAAATATGCAGAGAACGATTAACATCCGATAACCCACGCGATATAGGATGGTCCAATTCAGAGTTAAATACTGGAATATGATGTTGCCTAGCATGACTGGGCGTTTACAAGAACAATATTCTGGCGAGCTCGAATATCACTGAAGGGTAAACAGTGTTGGAGGGCGAAAGCGACGAGCAATCGTTCAAACTCACCTCCGCCTAAGACCACGAATAATACAATCCCCAAAGCCCATAAACTAATTGGGCTCCGTTTTAATAGCTGCTCCTGCCGTGAAGGCTTGACTACTTTCTTGCCTGCCTTGACTGCATTGGCGAACTGGGCGTTTTTGTGTCGCAGCTCGAACTGGGTAGGCTGAACATCCTTCAGGGTCGTGCGTAGGTCGACATGGATGCAACAGACTCACCATTGTTATGAGAAAGCGTTAGTGAAATTAGCGACGTGAGCCGAGTGATATCTCTGTAATGACGGTGCGTTGCAAACCCAAGTCCGGCTGTGACGTGTCCTACATACACATGACGCGCGTGTTTGGCAACAGCTTCAGATCCAAACAACCGCCTGTTAGCATCAGTCGAAGCACAAAATATGGGTCACAAGAAGAAAACATCGCTCAAAGCGACGCTTCAATCGCAACAATCCAGACTGAGAGCCAAAGAAAAGGCAGAAAATGCTGCCAAAGTCGCTGAGCAGAAGCGAAAGCAGTCTAAGAACTTTCCAACGGCCAACGGACCCGTTCGTCCACCAACCATTCCATTCAAGCCCACCGACAAGATCCTCCTCATAGGAGAAGGAAACTTCTCGTTTGCTCGAGCGCTCATTATAGATCCCCCGTCGTCCCTGGAGCATCTTGTACCGGCGAACGTCACGGCAACTTCATATGACTCGGAAGAAGAATGTTTCTCCAAATACCCAGATGCGGAAGCAATCGTGAACGCTATCAAGCAACGCGGTGCCGAAGTATTGTTTAGAATCGATGCGACCAAATTACAAAAACAGCCCGTTTTGAAGGGAAGGCGTTGGGATCGGATTGTTTGGAACTTCCCTCATGCAGGTACGCGTTTGATGAGCGGGTTATGTCTAGTAGTTCACCTTCTCGCTTGTCAAGGAAAGGGTATTACCGACCAGGATAGGAACATTCTGTCCAATCAGCATCTTCTATTGGACTTTCTTCGCTCCGCACCACATTGCCTAACGCTTGGCCCGATACCAGTCACTCATTCCGCTCGCAGGCGCAAACGGCAGGATGACGATGACTACGAGGAACTTGAGGGGGATGACATCTCTGGATCCGATGCAGACATGACATCGACCTCCGCAGCCGCTGGCAGTGGGAGAGGAACGGTTTTGATCACACTCCGAAACGCTCCTCCGTACACTGCATGGTATGTTCCGTTCAGCGTACTTTCATAGCTAACGCCACCCCAGGGATATTCCCCGGCTGGCGAAGTCTCCCCCCAAGCCCACAAGGATCGCCATGGAGCCCAACCCACGATACAAACTCCTCCGATCATTTGTGTTCCACAGACACGCGTGGAAAGGCTACGAGCACAGAATGACAAAAGGTGACAGAGCACATGGTCACGGGAAGACAGGTGAAGGAGGAGAGGAGAGGACCTGGGAGTTTTATCTGCAAGGGTGACATCTCAGGAGTTTCCAGTTGGTGGAGTAAGATAATATTATAAATGTAAGCATGCCAGTCGGTACTATGATGACGGTGCCTCTGGGCTCTGATCCGGATCCTCCAATCCCTTCTTGAACCCCTCCAATGTCCTTGCCAGTTTGCCTCCACTTGCTTCGCTGAGCACTGCCGCAAGTTGCATTGCAGGTGTACTGAGCAATCCGACAATCTGAGCCCTCAGCGTGTCAAGGGGCGGTAGTTTCGCGATATCCTTGACCCCGGCAGCGGAGAACACACGCCCCTCGATGAATGCCCCCATGACCCTAAGTTCAGGGGACAGTACAGGTTTGACCCTTTGAACTGGTCGTCCAGGAATCCAGTCCGAGTCTTCGTCTCTCCCCTTCCCCTTGTTGGGTTTCGCCTCCACTTCCTTTGCCTGGTTCTTTTTCGGAGGGACTACGCGATCAATGGCCCGGATGATGGCATTCAGCTGCGGTGGGCTGAGCGAGGGCAGCGTGAGGACAGCCAGGCCGCCTTCGACAAGTTTTGAAATCTGTTTCGTCTTGTCGGCGTCTATAGGGGCAAAGTCGCGTAAAGCGACGCCAAAGATGGACGTCCGCATGACCGCGAGCGCCGGGGGTTCAGGAGGGATGGGGGACGGGGAAAGCGAAGCAAGGGAGGGTGCGAATCGCGCGCTTGCGAGTTCGATCTCTCGCCGGAGGACCTGCATTTTGCGCGCGGTAAAGTCTTTGTGCTGCAGGAATATGATGGGTGCGTTGATACTCTGGGTTAGCATGCGGGTGTACTGGTTGTAGAGATGTGTTTTGCGGTCGCCGTAGCGACGTGGGACGGGTTTTCTGTCGTAGACGACGGGGGGCTCGATGGAGACGACATACGCGCGAGTGAGAAAGCGCGGTGTGGAGGAGAGGAGGCGAGGTGCAAGCATGAGCATCGAAAAGGACGAGCCCGTGCACTCCAGAACTAGGTGGCACGTGGCAGGACACGTCACGCGGAGTCACAGCGACTTTTTGTCACGCGGGCTTTGTCTCTTACTTCGAGGTGTATTCGCTCATATTCGTGGTGGGTGGGAAGCACCGAGATCAATGTCCGTCCGTTCCTTAGCACAACCGCGTTTATTGACTCGACCAACACCAGGGACGACGACGACGCCTTTCTGTACGGTGAGACGGGCGGCGCGACGGTAGTGGTCACCTCTGGTAAGAACAGCTCAGACTTGAACTCTCGGAGGCTCCGAAAACGAGTCTTCGCCTGCTGTATTTTTGCTTGCTCAAATATCATCAATTTTGTTAACATATCTGCTGCTGCGTGTGTGATCGTCAGTGTCACAACCGTGAGTCTTCTTCGGCGGGTGAGCTTCCTGGTTGTTGTTAAACTCTCTGTTACAGTGTCCCAGTCGAGGTGGTAACGCCGTCCAATGGCGTACTCAAGGACTTGAAGGACTTGGAAGCCAAGGTCGAGGAAGAGCCTCCATTCGGCCCACCATATGGCGAGGACGATCAGGAAAATGAAGAAGAAAACGGAGAAAATGGCGTAGTGGAGGAAGAAGAGAGCGACGAGGACGTGAGTACTGCATGACAGTCTCGATATGCGTCCTCATAGTTCATTGTCAGGATATCGAAATCATCATGGAACCAACGTCACGCTCTATTGATTTCCGGTGAGCATATATCCTTCTTCTCCGTCTTCCAGCCCGGTGGTAATTCAGGTGTAGACAACAGAATGCCGCGGGGCGGCCACTTCAGTCTCGTCCTACAACCCAAACGAGTAAACGTATACCAGTTCTCCTAGTTTATACCTTGATACTCACATTTCCGAAGTTCTACCCTCGCAACTTACCACGGAATACACCCCTCATGAGCGAGGTGCCCCGGCAAAACCACTTCCACCACCCATTACTTCCGCCCCCCCTACTGTCCCATCTTCCACCACAGATACTCGCCCAGAGGACGGCCCAGACCCATCTACACTTCCTCCTCCTACTGCTCCTCCTTCACACCCTTCAATAAACCCAGATTTACCCGGCATCCTTGATGGTCGTTCAATCCTTGAAGTCGATCTCAGCGCAATAGCCGAAAAGCCTTGGCGTAGGCCAGGTTCAGATATCAGCGACTGGTTCAACTACGGATTCGATGAAATCTCTTGGGAGGCGTACTGTTATAGAAGACGGGATCTAGGGGAACTTGCAAATGTACTCAAGACTAACGTACTCGTGCGTATTCGACGATCGTAGTTATACGTCATTCTGACCCTGTCATATAGAACTTTGCAGCTATGCCAGAAGACCAACTCTCAGCGTTACCTCCCGACTTGCGTACGATGGTGATGACGGGTGCCAATGCGATGATGAACAACAGCTCGAGTGCTAACATGATGGGTCCCAATGTCGGAATGAACCCCATGATGGACATGTCTGGCATGGGAACAATGAACATGTCGATGGGCATGGGCATGAATGGTGACTTGGGTTTGCAGATGCAGGGTGGAGGCCCAATGATGCAAGATGGCTCAGGACCCGGCCCCGTAGGACCTGTCGTGACGAATGGTACACCCGAACAGGGTGTGCAGATGGGCATGCAGGACGGATTTGGAGGTGGCCCAGGTCCCGGCATGATGGGAATGGGAATGAATGCTGACTACGGTATGCAGGTATGGTTGAGTCCCTCTTACTTCTAGCTACACATAATGAAATCCGTGGCGTTCTCGCGGTCACGCGTCGTTCTTAAGCAGGAGCAAGGACCTATGGGACAGGGAATGTACGGTGGCATGGAAGGCAATGCGACTCCGGTGACGGTGCCAGTGCAAACGCCTGTTCCAGGACCCACTCCAACACCTGGACATGTTGGTCGTGGTGTTCCTCCAGTACAATTTCGTGGGAGGGCGATGGCGCAGGGACTACGTGGACGGGGTGGATTCGTTGGTCGCGGGAGAGGACGTGCGTCATTTCTACGAACAGTGGTGGCATCTTTGATCTATCCCCTGAATTAGCACCGCAAGGTCCTGCTAGACCGGCATCCCCGTTGCCTCCCGGTGTTCCAACTGGACCTCGGAATCAAAATAGATACAAGGACAGAGATGGGAATGCCCCTGCGGTTGAGGGTTTGGATTACGGTGGTACTGCCAAGGATGGTAGTGCAAGGACGCCGTCGCGGGAGCCGGAAGATCGTGGGCACAGCAGGTGAGTCCCTTTATACCCCCAGCGTATGACTGCCATCTGAACATGCCGATTAGGAAGCGTCGTATCTCACCAGGCTTGGATGACAGTCGTGGATCCAAAAGGCGCTGAGCTATTTTACTATGTATATGACTTTTTATTGTACTGCACCCTGGTAACATCACCCCTTGCAATTTCATTGGGACTCGTTCGTGAGACACGTGGGGTCCATGAAATTTGTGTTCAGTGGTAGCTTCTCCGGGGGTATCTCAATCCAGGAAACGCTTCAGCCTGTCAAGGTGCAAGAGCGCGCAATGAGGTGACCATATATAAACGATTCGTGATTACAGTAAATAATAAGACATGGCGACTATACGTACGGGGAGATATACTCGAGTACAAGATGTCAAGAATTATTTGCAACCCTCCCGCCCGAACGAGCGCCACCACCAACACGCTTTTTGCCCCCCCTCGCGGCGCGCTTGGCATTTTTTTGCTTGGCTCTACACACCTCGCAGAACCACGACCCTTCCGGGACTGACGCAAGGCCGATACAATTGAGGTGAAACTAGAGGGACCGTCGCAGTCAAGTGCTGTTCAATAAGCAACGCATAGTAAAAACGCACCCATTCCCGCTCGCACTCCTCGTCGTCACATGCGATCATCTCTCCGTAGCTTACACCGTCACAGAAACAGTATGTCCGATCATCGCCCTCGCCTTCGCCCTCACCCGCTTCTGTAGCCGTGTCCGCTGCTGCACTTGCTGAATGGTCATTTGTCGGCCCCATGGGCAGGATAGGCGTCATCACGGTAACAGGACCTATCGGCAGACCAGTGTGGGCGTTACGCGTCACAGGCATGCCTGGTCCCTCCAACTGCCCGTGTGGTGGTGGGCCAGACCAGTCGTTTGCCATTGCATGGCCGTTGGGCATGTCATAGTTGTGTAGACCGTTTGCACCATTTGCATATGGCAAAGGGAGCGATGGGTGAGTTGACGATGCAGCCGGTGGACCGGGAAAGACGTCTCTGCGCGCCGTTGAGCCGTTTGGGAGGGAATCATCAAATGGCTGAGAGGTGGTCTGAGTTTTCGATCTTTTATTCGCATTATTACCACCGCGGCCGGGGTGTGCCGAGGAACGCGAGGTACTGGCATGTTGTTGAGACCCTGATGGTGGGATATGCGATGTGACGGAGAGGACAGAGTCGGTTGGAGACGGTGCGCGATCTGGTCTAGAGAGCGGGGGTCAGGTATGGTTGAATAGCAATAAGGATACACTTACTTTCTAGAGCGTGCACCATTGCGAGACCTCGATGGCCCTGCGTCCCCAAATTTGTTGTCCTTGCGAGGGGACTTGCCACTGGTAACGTCAATATCGTCGTCGCGAATGTTCCGCTTGCGTTTTGCGGGGCTGACGTCTGGACCTGTATTCATAATGGATCCGTAGTTTCCTCTCTTGCGACGCGAATTTTCGGGAAGGGGCATGTATGAGCGAGTGGAGATATGGGGGTATGTGGTCCGTCGGTTCAAGACGGATATGTCAAAGGAGGGAATTTGACCGAGGAGGAGGCGCATGTGATCTATATGGCCCTTGAGGTTGTCTGCGGCTTGACAGGCGACACGAATCTTGTCTTCGCCGCCGAGTTTGAGGCGGGTGGCCTCCTCGGCGATGTCTGCGAGCAGAATGAGGCGTTCTTGGTTGGAAGAGGAGCCGTCCTCGATGACTTGGGTGAGATTCCTGATCTTCATGATGATGGAGGCTATAGAGGAGGAGAGGACGGCATCGAGCTCGCGGAGGTCAGCAAAGTTGCGTGAGAGGTCGAGGGGGAGGGAGTCAAGGGTGTGGTTGTACTCTGAGAGGAGGGAGAGGGTGTAGACAGAGTTGATGTTGCTGGACTGCGACGTGGACGCTCGGGACGGGGCCATGTCTGATGACGGGAAGGGACAACTGCAACTTGGTCGCACCGGGGGAGTGTATGTGCGTGGGATTTGCCGGTCCGGCTTTGAGTAGTGAAACGATATTAAATGATACAGTGGGTTCTATGCAATAATTGGATACAGATAGAATGTCGAAGAGTCGTAGTACTGATGATGATTATCCAGCATCCTCATCCATTCCGATGCAATCCGTCCAACGTCCACCTTCCCTATGATACAGCTGAATGTAGCCCACGGCGTGTGCCATGTGACACGTCATATGCAGGATGCTTTATTTCCTGTACAGTTTTTTCAGAGGATTGAAGCTGCCCCCGCCGTTGTGAGATGATTGCGAGCCGCTCGACTGCAAGCCCATGGAAGAGCCCAGCGCAGCGTACATCGCGTGCGAGTCACGCGGGTCCCCGTGTAGGGCAGAGAATGCATGGGGCGCGGAGGGTGCGGCTGGGAAGAAGCCGAAACCTGTGGGGGATTGGGGAGGGGCAGCGTAGTTGAAGGAAGGCATGATGCGGCGCAGCAAGACGAGTATGTGGGCGCGCGGTATGAGTGATCAGATGGAATGGCTGGTCGTGAATAGGATCCCAAGAATGCGACGGATGAAGCGAACAATGTAACGCAGAGGATGTCGTCGAGAAACGGTCGTTGACCTGACAGGTCTTTGATGTTGGCGACGGGGTAGAAATCATGTTATATACTGCACGACGGGGGAGGAGACACAAAAATGCAAGTACAAGGCAGCAACCAGATTGGGACAGGATATTGTCTCACATGACAACAACTTTGTCAGGGTCCACCTCGTATTGGAACAAGGCTCGGCTAAACCCTAGTCAGAGGTTAGGTCTAAGTCTGGCCACCCAAAGATACCACAATGCCCAAAGCCTCCAAGCTTGGCTACTATGCAGTCCGAATGGGTCGAGTACCCGGAATTTATCTCTCCTGGTATGCACTAAAAATGAACATGCTCGCCATCGTTGACCACAACTAGGACCGATTGCGAGGCTCAAGTAAAGGGCTTCACGGGTGCACTGTACAAGAAACTGAGCACAGAGGCTGAAGCGAACGAGTTCATAGCCGCCAAGCCGAGCGTAGCCCCAACGTCTGCTTCCCGCGATATCGTACCAATTGCATCCACGAGTCGAGCTGCTATCATTCCCCAG
>JBBPQD010000017.1:0-39568 GCA_038092355.1 Caloboletus inedulis
CGAGTGGAATGCGCGTATATTCCATGGCTTTGCTGTGGTGGTAAGGCCGGCACGTCGTTGAGCCAAGGCGAGAGTCTTTTGGCCGTGGAAGAGCATGAATGAGTCGAAAAAACAATATTGGCTGTCGCTTACGGTACTTGAAGCTTGATGAGTTGCCCTGTTGTCTATATCGCACTTGGCTCGCACAACCACGTTCTCTTCATGTCCATGTCAGTCCTGCCTACCCCAGGAAGATAACGGGTTGCCACACGTCTATTGCTGCTCTCGTTCTCCCGCTATACGTGCAGGTCGTGACCTGGGTTTGTGAAGAAACCCGCACCACCGGACTGAATCCGTTACATTGATCGATGAGCAACTTGGCATGGGGGTTGGCCACCTCCCGAAATAAACTTTGAGGGGAACTATATCTCCACAGGCTTAGAGTTCGAGCGAGCTCTTAGCCGGCGAGGAAACGGGGATGTCCCGATGAAATGGCAGACCTGTCGTTTAATGCTCTATCGTCGTCTTTGTTCACCGAACAGGGTGAGTACTGTATCCCGTAACTCGTGTCCGGAAGGTTGACAACTATGCTCCGTTCAAAGTCTCATTCCGTCTACCCCTTTCAGCAACTACAGTGACTTAGACCTGGCGTGAATGTCCATAGCGTCATTATCGTCTTGGTTTTCGCAGTCCTGATCCTGTGGCCGACAATTCCCCCATCTTGGTAGGCATGAACAAGACAATGTAAAAGCATGTGAAACAGAGCTTAAACCATAGACTCACCTATACTCCTTCATAGCATCACTGAGCAGGACCACTGGGTCTGCTAAATGTGTTGACAGTATGGATGCAATTACTAGATGATACTCTGATCTGTGGGTTGTGAGTCAGCAGTATCTTCCTGCATGTCACTGAAATTTACCTAGCAGGGGTGGAAACCGAGTGCATGCAACAATTATCATGGACTGTCATATACTAACTTGATGCACCCTAGCTAGACTGTCACTCAGTATTCAGTTGTTTTGTTGCTGCACCATGTGAAAGTGTGATGTCTTTGGATACATGCCTGTGTCCAATGCTGCATATACTATACTATGCAACATGACAGCATGATGTGGTTTCACTGTGCCTAGGTAGGGTAAGTCATTGAACTGGCACATCAAGGTAGTGACTAACATGCATTGCAGCCATTGTCTAAAAGGGGATGGTGGTTATTACCTGTGAAAAAAATACAGAACAAGTGTTGAGGATGTTCATCACCAATTATGAAGATTGAATTGTACAATCAGTCTAAGCAGCAGGAGTGATCAGAAGCGTTGACCTTGTTTATGTGGTTTGTGAACGAGTATGGTCCAGTATATAAGGCACAGCTCGCTAGAGTACCAATGTTCCTTCGAACCGTAGAGTCAGGGGTTTTGCTCATTATGGTGTTGCGGTATTTGCGCACCGACCTCTCATGTGCATACAACTAATAGTACGGCCGCCATGCCTCCTAGCTCATTGCCGCCTCCAGCAAAGAAACGAAAGACAAAAGGCAGCGAGACTGCTGTCAAGAATCTGGAGCTTCAGATCACAACTGCTGTGGCCAATAATGCATCCTTAAACCCTCTTTCGGACCTCCTGGATATCGCTCAAACTATATCAGACGCGAGGGACACGTCAAAAGCGGTTTACAGTTTGTATCGCGTGTTCGTCGTCATCGTATCCAGCAATAAACTTGCGCCCGGGGGAGGTGATGCCGCAAAAGTTGTGCGGAAGTGGGTGTGGGAGCGGCTTGATACCTATGTCAACCTCCTCCTCGGCTTACTGCAGGACGAAGAAGCTATGTTGAGGGTACGTTGATGATATTCTTGTATGCTATTCTACTCTCACTTTCTCCAAGAAGTCCGCTTTGGATATCCTCTTTTCCTTGTTAAAACATCTCTCGACTTCGCTAACCAAGTCGAGTCCCGACAACCAACCACAATTCCACTTCTCGCATTTCAGGCGTATCGTGCAAGCACTCCTCCTCTCTCCTCCTTCTACTCGTCACGGATCAACCGCAACCTTCGCGGGCAAGACAGCTCCAGATATACGAGAGCACTTTGTGGACACCTGGTTCACCGTTCATGATGACATCCGGTGGTGTTTCCTCCGGGAGGCGACGTATGCACCTAGGCCCGTGATTCAAAATTTCCTAGTAATTTATATGCTTTCCTAGCTCCATACTTTCAAGATACTCGTCCACTGACCATCCCAATCTACCCGGAAATCTGTTGTCCATCATGGAGAAGTTGTCCACCTTTCCGACCGATCCTTCGGAGCTGAATGCGTGGTGGGTAGAAGAGCTTGGAAAGAAACCTCCGAAACCCAAGAGCGGCAAAGCGGATGAGGTCGATGGGAAAGACGAGGAGCTACGCGATGCGGAGGACGAAGACGAGCAAAATGATTGGAAAAAGTTTTTCGACGAAGAACTAAATGCCAAACACATGAAAAAGGTTGTGGGTGTCCAAGGCAGGACACACCAGTTGACCTTCCACCAATCTCTCCACTCGTTGCAAGCTCACCGCGCTGTATTCACGCGAGCATGGCTCACCTTTCTACCTCACCTTTCGTCTATATCGACCAGCACTAACCGGGCATTTACGACACGAGTTCTCAATATTATGCATAGGGGCGTACTTCCACACCTGACTAGGCCAATCCTGGTAATGGACTGGATAAGCGCATGCGTTGACGTTGGTAAGTGGTGCCACAAATTGAGAGGTGCATGTTCATGTTTCAGCAGGAGGGACTGTGGGCCTTTTGGCGCTCAACGCCTTGTTCACTTTGATCAAGGATTACAATTTGGGAGTACTTACTTGTCATTTCCAACATTTATTTGACCCGTAGTGTTCAGAGATTACCCTTCGTTTTATATCCGACTTTACGCCTTCTTCGATAGAGCCGTTCTTCATCTCAAACATCGCGCGAGGTTCTTCCGATTAACTGAGCTCTTTTTGAGCTCGACGTGAGTTTTGCTGTCACTCCTCGAATCTATGAACCTGATACTGATTTGGTTTCTAGTCATTTGCCGGCGTCACTTCTTGCGTCATTTGTCAAGAGACTGTCGCGGCTTTCTCTCGCTGCACCACCTGCTGCAATCATCATGATTATACCATTGACTTATAACCTTCTCAAGCGACATCCTGCCCTCATGGGGATGATCCATCGAACGCAAGACGTGGATGGTTCCTTTATCGGCAAGTTGAACATTGTTTTGTGGAACAGCTTTCTGACAGGTTACATAGACCCTTTCCTGTCCAATGAAGCTAACCCCAACATCACAAATGCGATTGATTCGTCGTTGTGGGAGCTTTATTCGCATAAACAACACTATGACTCTGCAGTGTCTGCGTTAGCACGGATATTCGAAGAGGCGTTCACAAAGCCAGGCTACTCCGTGGAAGATTTTCTGGACCATACGTACGGGACGGTGAGTCGTTGGAGCATATTGTGTCGGCATTTTCGCTGAGTGCGTGATACATCGGAACAGCTCATTGAAACAGAGACAAACCGTCAGATCAAAAAGGAACCCGCACTGGCGATGGAGCTTGTTAAAAATCCATTCCCGCTTTCCTCGGACGAGGATGTCGAGACTGCCGTACAGAGTGGACTGGATGCAGTGAGCCAACTCTGGGTCTTTGGGTGACATTAGCTACTTCCTTGTCGGAACTACTTGGTCGATGTACTTGTTATCTACACTTGCCTTCAAGTTTGCGCAGTGGCATGCAAATATCGACAAACATCTACCCCCTGCGCAGGCATGATGCACTGACGGGCATCAACGCCTCAGCTGTGGTCCCGAGCACCCATCGTTGCCAGCATGGACGCGATCCGCGTCTCTAAGGCAAGTGTACAGACACCAGGGTCACTGGAACCAGCCCATGGTTAAGCTTGCAAATTTATAGGTCGAGAAAGTTCTCTGCGGTAAATCAGGGAGCGTCCAGTACGGTTCCCTGCACCTGACAGCACATCACCTGATATTTCGTTATGAAGATCCGGATAAAGAGGAGATGTGGGCGAGTTCTTTTTCATCTTACCGTTCATCTCTATGCTGAGACCAATATTAGGTTCCATATCCATTGATTTCGCTCGTCATGCAACTCCCGCACACTTTGCATGGGCGGAGTCCGATTACCTTTCATACGCGGACCTTTGAGACCTTCTCCGTATCCTTTGGGAGTGACCGTGATGCCATCGACGTATTTGAAAGCGTCAAAGAGTTGACGGTGTGCAGTAGGTTGCACTCGTTCCCCAGCAAGTGTTGTAACCAACAAGCCAATAGCCTCTGTCAATCAGCTCTATGCATTTTTCTATTCCCCAAATCCACCCCCGGACTCTGTTGGAGGATGGTCGTTATACTCACTGCGGGAGGAGTTTGGACGGATGGGTGTTGGTACCCGAACGAAAACTTGGCGCTTCACAGACATCAATAAGGATTACCAGGTAAAGCCTTCCGCTGTTTAGCTAAGGACAATATTTGATTGCGTGTTCAGTTTAGTCCAACTTACCCGTCGCGTTTGGTTGTCCCGACACGGATAAGTGATTCTACACTTCAGTATGCATCAAAACACAGGAGCAAATGCAGAATCCCCGCTCTCACATATCTGCACTGGGCGAACTACGTAATGACCTTTATTCTATGTATGAGACAAGATTCCTCACATTACGCGCACAGGCTAGCATAACTCGCTCGAGTCAACCGATGGTCGGAATTAAACAGAACCGCTCTGTCCAGGATGAAAAACTCGTCGAGGCTGTCTTTCAAACCCACCATTCCCCAGAATTTCGATCATCAGGTGCCCCGGTTTATGGTGCAACCACCACAAACTTGATTGTAGACGCTCGCCCAACAGCTAATGCCGTTGCAAACACTGCCAGAGGTGCTGGCACAGAAAATATGGAATATTACAAGGACGCAAAGAAGACCTATTCTGGCATCGACCATATCCACGCAATGCGCGAATCACTAGGCAAAGTCGTAGATGCTCTTCGCGAAGCAGATACCGTGGCTGCCAGTGTGAGCGGGTATCTCCCTGGAGAAGCACAGCAACTTGCTATCTTGGACCGCCAAGCGCTGCGCCGATCCGGATGGCTCCGTCATATGTCTAATATAATGGAAGCCGTGGTTCTCATCGTCCGAAATATACATATCAACTCGTCTCATGTTCTGATCCACTGCTCGGATGGATGGGATCGGACTTCTCAATTATCTGCTCTCGCTCAACTCTGCTTGGACCCATACTATCGTACGATGCGTGGTTTTCAGATACTCGTCGAAAAGGACTGGATATCATTTGGACACCGATTCTTGGATCGATGCGGTCATCTCTCATCCGAAAAATTTTTCACGTCCTTGGCGGACACAGCGAATGGCAACGGTGGTGGTGATGCTGCTCAAGCTTTTCTCGCTTCGGTTCAAAGTCGCTTCTTGTCCCAACATCATATCAAGGAGACGAGTCCTTGTTTCCATCAATTCCTCGAATGCGTTCGTCAGCTGCTGCGGCAGTTTCCTGAACGATTTGAATTCAACGAGTGCTTCCTACGTACGATCCACTATCATCTTTATTCCTGCCAATTTGGAACATTTTTATACAACTGCGAGCGGGAACGCAGGTATGGAGAAGATGGAATGGCCCCGTCGGAACGCACTACAAGCCTCTGGGACTTCCTAAACTCGTCGCCACAAGTGGAGAAGCACAAGAATCCCTCGTATGACAGTTCATTGGATGATCCTGCGCGCAGAGATCGCAAAGCGGACATGGGAATTCTCTTTCCCAATCCCAAGGACGTTCGCTTTTGGTATGAACTTTATGGTCGCACGGACGAGGAAATGAATGGGAGAGTCGTTATCTCACAAGTCAAGGACGAATCTGAGTCTCCCGCTTCTGCCGAGGGTCTCGACGACGATGCTGCAAGCTCGCGTGGAGAAATCCCACTCCCACCAACTTTTGATTCTCCCTTGATCATGCCGTCCCTTTCGCCTTCACTGTCACCCTCTAGATCTGTCACTACCGAGGGCTTGTCTTCTGGTTTTCAGGGATTGTGGGCATCCCTACCCGACCTTCCCCACAGAGTTACCGAAGGTTTCACAAGCGTGGGGACTTCGACGACTCTAAAGGGTTCTGGGACTCCGGCACAACCGACGCCATTGGGTAGCAGTCCGTTGCCACAGGGTCGCGCGCGAAACTCGAATCCCACAGATTTCTTCTCTAGCAGTGGAGTGAAGTCTGTTTGGGGAAAGTTATCATCGAATGCCACCGCAGCATTCTCAGCCGTGCAGGAAGCATATGACGGAGTTACGAAGGAGTCAAGAGTTCCCTCGAGAGGATCTGGAGATGAGGAAGATGTCGGGAAGACAGCTGAGCTGCAGCCTCGTGGGATTGACGATGGACAATCACTGTCGACCATCTCTGGATCATCGTATAACCCATGGGACAGCGTGAAGCCGCAGAAGCCTATACCGGCATTACCGACCGACAATCCCTGGAGCACTGGGCGCTCGCGCTCCCCCAGACAGTTGATTTCCGCTCGGGATGTGGTAGGCTCAGGATCGCTTGCCGCGGACCTCACGGTAACACGTTCGCCACATGAACGAAACACGACTGGCCTGTCTCGCATCGCAAACCAGGATCCTGGCGTGGGGACGGGTCCTCCCACGCGGTCGAGCGGTGAGAGGAAAATCGATCAGGAGCAGAAACGACCCACGAGTAATACAGATCCCCTTGGGGTTGGATTATTGTAATGTCGAGTCTGGGTGTACGCTTAATGGCTAATGAAGTCCACATGTAACCAACTGACACGGATTACCATGCAATTAAGTAAACAGCAATGGCGTGATGGCGAGCAATTAGATAAGCAACCGAGTCCTTTTAATTGCCAATCTGGAAACATTTTGAACACCACCCTCCCTTGTTTTCGTCTCCCCTCCATCGCTCTCAATGTCTCTCAACGGTAGCGCACGCCCATCCCTTGCCCCAGGGCACTTCCTCTTCACGTCCGAGTCCGTCGGTGAAGGTCACCCAGGTACGCCTTACGCGACTTTCAGACCGCCCGCTCCTTACGTTCCCCAGACAAGATCTGCGACCAGGTCTCTGATGCTATCGTGAGTATCCCACATCATACATGTTGAAGCGGCCTTCTTATTCGATTGCCCAGCTTGATGCCTGTCTCGCGCAAGATCCCTGGTCAAAGGTCGCCTGTGAGACGGCCTCCAAGACCGGCATGATCATGGTCTTTGGTGAGATCACTACCAAGGCCCAGCTTGACTACCAGAAGGTCATTCGCAACACGATCAAGCAAATTGGTTACGATGACTCGTCCAAAGGCTTTGACTACAAGACATGCAACATTCTTGTTGCAATCGAACAACAATCGCCTGATATTGCCCAGGGTCTTGATCACGGCTCTCTGGAAGAGCATGGTGCCGGTGACCAGGGTATCATGTTCGGCTATGCTACCGACGAGACTGAGGAGTATATGCCCTTGACGATTATGCTTGCCCACAAGCTCAATGCGGCAATGGCTGCTGCCCGTCGCTCTGGACAATTGCCCTGGCTGCGACCTGACTCCAAAACACAAGTCACCATCGAGTACAAGAACAATGGCGGTGCCATGATCCCTCTTCGAGTTGACACCGTTGTCATCTCGACGCAACATGCCGAAGAGATCTCAACAGAGCAGCTTCGGAAGGAAATTTTGGAGAAAATCGTCAAAGGAGTTATTCCCGCCAACCTCCTTGACGACAACACTGTCTACCACGTATGCATTGCTTCCTGCTCGTGGTGTCTTAATATTCACAAAGGCATCAGATTCAACCCTCGGGCCGCTTCGTTATTGGTGGCCCCCAGGGTGATGCTGGTTTGACTGGCCGCAAAATCATCGTTGACACGTACGGCGGTTGGGGAGCACACGGTGGAGGTGCCTTCTCTGGCAAAGATTTCTCGAAGGTCGACCGCTCGGCTGCCTACACGGCTCGCTGGATTGGTACGATACCCTACCGCTTTGAATGAGCTCCATACTGATGACCATTTTAGCAAAGTCCCTCGTTGCTGCCGGTCTTTCTCGCCGTGCTCTCGTACAGCTCTCATATGCCATCGGTGTTGCTGAGCCCTTGTCCATCTATGTCGACACTTATGGCACTGGCAAGAAGTCGAACGACGAGCTTGTTGCGATCATCCGCAGGAACTGGGATCTCCGACCTGGAGTCATGGGTGAGTTTGACGTCTTCCCTGGCTGTTCGCTCTTGTAACACTAGGCACAGTCCGTGAGCTTGAACTCCAGAAGCCAGTCTACCTGCGCACTGCGTCCTACGGTCATTTCGGTAACCCGAACTACACATGGGAGAAGCCCAAGAAGCTCGTCTTCTGATTGCCTTTTATCATTCGTGCCCTTGGCACCTTTGTATTTATTCCGTCTGGCATCGGAAGTTCATCCTTCCGCTCATTCTTGCAAGCATCACGCATGTAGACTGCATGATTTTCTACCTCTTCTCTATTCTGTAGCATTTGCCGAGAGAGAGCCAGGACATCCACAACTAGTACCCGGGCAGGAGCCCATCACGCTAACGACATACGTATGACCCATATAACCCTATCGTAGTATTGAAGAATACAACCTGCGTTCAACCGCGTATTGCATGGAAACTAGGAGATGGACACGTCCTCGGGCGGTACAGGGATGTCTTTGCGAGTTTAGTAGTCAACTGGCCGGGTACATTGAGCAACTAGTTCTCAGACCAGAGTTTGGCTTGTCCGGTTGTGCCCGAGGTGATATCTCACTATGACCACCGACGAGAAAAAGATGGAGGTCCCGTAAAGACGACAAATAGCACATCTTGCATCCACACATTCAACTCTCCCTCATCCACCTCACCCACACGTCTACGCCAGTGCGTCTCATTGCAACTAATTACCTTCACAAATTCATCGACTTCTAGTGTGCGGCATATTAGGTCTACTGTTGCACGACCCCGCCATCGACGCCGCTGGCGAGATCTGCGAGGGTCTTTCTATGTTACAGCATCGTGGTCAGGATGCATGTGGCATCGTCACCTGCGCCCCCAAAGGCCGTCTCTATCAATGCAAAGCGAATGGAATGGTCCGGGATGTATTCGATGACAAGGCTCTTGGAAGGCTGATCGGCGGGATGGGGGTCGGCCACAGTGAGACTCTCTGATAAGTGGTAGTTCACATCTAATCCTCGGCATGTCCCCAAGTTCGATACCCGACAGCTGGCACCTCCAACCACGCCGAAGCTCAGCCTTTCTACGTTAATTCACCCTATGGTATCGTGCTCGCACATGTATGTCCGCTGTTACGATGATCGCCAGGGACGCATTTTTTCACGCAGCGTTGCTCCACAGAATGGAAATCTTATCGACAGTACAACTTTATTGCAATACATGGATGCCACAGCACATCGGCACATCAACACCTCGTCCGATTCCGAATTGCTCTTGAACATCTTTGCCGACAATCTCCAACAAACCGGCAAATTTCGCATAAATGAAGAAGACATTTTCACTGCTACCGGAGGCTTGATGAAACAGTGCAGGGGAGCGTATGCTTGTGTCGCGATGATTGCAGGATTCGGAATCATCGCTTTCAGGGACCCGAATGGGATCCGACCTGTTGGGATGGCGTCTCGGAAAGCTGCTACTGGCAAGGATTGGCTATTCGCGAGCGAGAGTATCGTGGCCGATGCTGGTGGTTTCACTGACTGGCAGGATGTCAAACCTGGTACATTTGTGAATTCCCACTGTTTCTCAGAGATACTAATCTCCTCATAGGTGAAGCTATTATTATCACTCGCTCCGGGATTTCCAGACGCGTTGTTGCTGAACCGGCAGCGTTTGCACCCGATATCTTTGAATACGTCTATTTTGCCCGACCCGATTCCGTATTGGATGGCGTGAGCGTCTACCGGAGCCGGATGGCCATGGGTGATGCGCTCGCGGAAGAAGTAAGCAAGGTTTTGTTAGAGAAGAACATCATCGTAGATGTTGTCATTCCGGTTAGTTTGCGATTCTGTCCCTTGAAATGATCTGATTTGCCATATGATCATCAACATTAGGTACCTGATACGTCGCGTGTCGCTGCCTTGAACCTGGCTCAGAAGCTTCAGCTTCCTTACCGGGAGGGTTTCATCAAAAACCGATATGTTGGCAGAACTTTCATTATGCCGGGACAACAAATGAGGCAAGTTCCCAATCTTTCACCCGTTTGCCCTTACTGACGATATCCAGGAAGAAGAATGTGAGAAAGAAGCTTAACGCTATGGCTCTCGAGTTTGCCGACAAAACTGTCTTACTAGTTGACGGTACGTTTCGCTATCTTTGGAGCCATACTGTACGATGGTCGCACGCCTCTTTCAGATTCAATCGTGCGAGGCACAACCTCCAAGGAAATTATCCAGATGGCAAAAGACGTTGGAGCAAAGAAAGTCATCGTCGCGAGTTGTGCTCCCCCAATTCGGTATTCCAATGTATATGGCATCGACATGCCCTCGCGCTCAGAACTTGTCGCATATGGTCGGACGACCGAAGAAATCGCAGAGGCCATCGGCGCAGATCTTGTCATCTTTCAGAAGCTCCCAGACTTAATTGCCTCTGTCCGCCAATTCAATCCGTCAATCAAAACCTTTGATTGTTCAGTCTTTACGGGCGAATATGTTACAGGGGGTGTGGATGAAGGATACTTGGCCCACATCGAGTCACTGAGAGCTGATCATGTGAAGAACAGGTCAATTCCAGCTGGCCGTAAAGCTGCGGAAGCCAAGGGCACGAATGGCCCGAATGGTAATGACGGGCAGCCTGTGACTCATTCGAATGCGGTTGCGAACGGGGCAGATGACACTGTTGGACTACACAACACTTGGAACGCTAGCTGACGACCTTAGAATAACTAACATTTGTGCTCTACATGTAACGACTCGGGAATCTCCTTGCCTCTGAATACATTCATGATAATACGAAGAAAGGGGGGGAAATATCGTAGCCAGCGATGCAAGAATTTTGATGCTAGATGCTACATGGGATACGAGAACAGAATTTAAACGCTTACTGCTTGACGATAGGTAGATGTACATTATGACACTGCCAATAGTACCGTGGTATGTTCAAGGCGTGTTCAACAACATCACACAGGGCGATCATGTCACCGAGTAGGTACGCTGCGATTATTATTCCCCGCTTGAGAGGGCAGCTGTGAGAGGGCCCGGTGCTTTGGCATAAATAACGATGCCATGGGATCCCTCTTTTGTATCAGTGGCTTGGAGGGACGAGGTTCCGTGGCTTGTGATGGGGGGTGAGCAGGCGACGGCAGTTGTGGTGGTGAAAGAGGCCCCCTCTGGGAAACGGGATCTGCCGAGTTCGTGAATCCAACAGGACGAGGTGTCGTTTGTGGTATCGAAGCCGAGGAGCGATTGAGGGAGACGGTTTCAACAGTTATCCGACTATTGACAGGTTTCGTCGATGCAGCCACAAGTGGGCTTGTAGTGGTGGGGAGGGCTTTGCCGAGGGATATTTGTGGGGCTAACCGGGGAGTATACAGGGACCTTCGAAGTTTAGTCGCTTCGTTCTTCGTTTTCTGAAACAGAGACTTTGGCTGGTTGGACGTCCTCCCTGGAGGTGTGTCAGTCGGGTAAGATCAGGAGAAGGTAACGCTTACATGCAGTGCGTGCGCGCTTAGCAGGAGGTAACTTGTCGGTCAATTTGACCTCTCGTTCTTTCTTTCGTTCAGCTGCCTCCATGCGCTGGTTTCTGAGCCTTGATGCGACCTCTTCAAGTCGATGGGCCTCGGCCTCGCGAAGAAGCTGTGTGCGGGTGTGTGTGAAATGGCGTTCTGGACCTATATGGGACGGGACATACAAAATATTGATCGCGCCAAGATTCGGGTTGTTCGTGAACATTTCGTGCGAGTTGTTCGGCAAGTAGAGGGTAGGACTTGAAACACAAACGTTCCCAGAGATCTGATTGTCGAGTCAGAGGCGAAAGGAAACGAATTTTGGGCTGAACGGGGACGCGCCTGAAGTGTCTTGTTCAAGATACTGCATCAAGGATGAGAAAGGAGGCTGTGATAGAGCGGGATTGACTGACGGGAGAGGATTGCTCCAAGCGGAGCAGGGTATCTGCAGAGCAGCACTCGAGCACGGGTTTAACAACATCGTACCGTACATCATCGCCAAGACAAGTTATGGCTGTTGGAGAGATGAGGTCAAGGAGGAGGAGAGAGGGAAGGACATACCATCCGCATGGGCTGAGAGGACTGGAGGAGAGGAAAGGGTGAGGAGTGGTGCGAGGGGGAGAAGGGATGCTCACCACGCTGGCAATAAGATACGAGGGAGGGGACTCGCCGGAAAGCAGGATCAGATTCGGAGGTCATTGGGAGAGAACGGAGGACAGGGAATTGGAGGGGCTTTCAAGTTATGGCTGGCTGCGACTCGCACCGCTTTTAATACGATTGATCACACATGCCAAATACAGTCTACAGTCCTACTCCTCCTCCTCCTCCTCCCCCGCTTCAAACGCCCGCTCCTGTGCATTCATCGCCCCTAGCACGTCCTCCGTTTGCCCTTTTTGTGTCGCTAGTCGTCGTCCTGCTCATTCATGTCATATCATGTCCAAGTGTTTCAAAGCACCCACTCACTGATCAGCGTGTGGATTGCCTCCTGTGTCGCCCTCTCCAGTCTTGCAAGCTTCTTCTCCGTTTCCCTCTTGAGATCCCAGTTCGGCCGTTTCGGCGCAATGTTGAACACATCCTACAAGCACTCAGTTGTGCACAGTGTTGGCCTGTGTCACCACCCACAAGCTCCTGAGCTCTGCGTTGTTCATCCTCCGCAATAATATTCTCCGCCATACCCTCAACATTCTTTTCAACAGTGTCTTGGGTCAATATTCCATTTTGCGTGTGTTTCTTCAACGTCCGCGTTTCTGGGTCAAAGTTTCGGTTCCGTAGCACAGACCCACTGCACAACGCGCATGAGCAAACCCTGGCCGCGAAGCGATGTGCAGCGCACCCATTGTCAGTGTCTTCACGCCCCTCCTTTCTGTTTCTGAGTGCCACTAGCCGTGCCTTGCGTGCCTCCGACGCCTCTTGGAGAGACATGGTCGTCGTCGTCGAGCTTGTCAGCCCTGGCTGAGTAAGCAAATATAGTATATTTATTAGTAGACTCGTAGTTGTTGACCATCCCGTAGTTTGGGATGCGTCCAGTGGTATGGCGCCAACGCTGCTCTAAACCGCGTTTGCCTCTATGTCGCTACTTCACCCTCCCCTCATTTCACCTTCCAGACACCCAAAAGGCTGTCGATACCACCCAGTTTTCGTGCGACTCCGTGAGGTATGTCTCTTTCTCCAGTCAACGTACCGACACGCGAAACCGTCATTCCTGCAGGAACTTTTCCATCATTGCCCACATCGGTATCTTTGTTCTACCATCCCTGTGGTCGTGCACTCACACTCACTCTAGACCATGGCAAATCCACCTTGGCTGATCGGTTAGTCGGCTTTGTCGCGTCATGGGCATACTCATCTTACCTCTGTGGCCAGACTATTAGAGGTGCAATCATGCGCAGCTCTCCACCCGTCATTCCGCCAACACACGTTTAGCTTACAGGCACTATTCCAAAGAAAGCCATTGGGTCCAACCAGCAAGTCTTAGACAAACTCAAAGTCGAGCGAGAGCGCGGAATTACCGGTGGGGTACTTTAGACTCAGGGGAATCCAAACTCACTCATGTAGCGCATAGTCAAGGCTCAGACAGCGAGGTGAATACCCCGTTCACTCGCCAGGGAACTGTCCTCACCTTTCTCCGTCAGTATGGTACATGTCGTTAATGCGAAGAAATACCTCCTCAATCTTATCGACACTCCCGTGAGTTTCCCGTAGCGAGTACCTAATGTTTTCCCTGACCTCATACCAGGGACATGTTGACTTTTCATGGGAGGTTTCCCGTTCTCTGGCGGCTTGCCAAGGCGCGCTGTTGCTGGTAGACGCCACACAAGGTATTCAGGCGCAATCCATCTCCGTATTTCACATCGCCAAGGAGAGAGGCCTGACTATCATCCCTGTTCTTAACAAGGTCCGCGTTTTCGAGCCCCACTGGTCCTTCAAATTCCTTAACCGATGTCAACGCAGATAGATCTGTCTACATCACAACCCGAACGTGTCGCTTTACAGTTGCAGTCTACTTTCGGTGTAGATCCCGTTGATGTATTGTGGATTTCAGCCAAAACTGGTCAAGGTATGGAGGCTGTGCTTCGAGCTATCATTGAACGTATACCTCCTCCATCCGCATCCGCGGAGAAACCTCTGAAGGCATTGTTATTTGACTCCTAGTGAGCACCTGATCGGCAAATCTACTTGCCAACATTGAACCATTTTAGCTATGATCGATATCGAGGCGTCATCTCTCTCGTGAGCCTCCACGATGGGGCAATTCGTAAAGGTACATACAGGTTAACACATACTTGGAAACTTATATTTAATGTTTAAGCTTCATTTTTGTGCTGGCAGGTGATAAAATTGCGTCTTGTCATACCCGAAAGAAGTATGAAGTACAGGAAGTTGGTGTCATGCACCCGGAAGAGCTTCCCACTACGAGCTTACAGCCTGGACAAGTTGGTTATATAGCTTGTAACATGAAAGAATCGTCGGAAGGTCCGTGAAGCTGCGTTTTCTCTAGAATTGTCACACAGGTGACCCGTCTAGCGCATGTCGGAGATACTCTCTACCGAGTTGGTGCACCGGTCGATCCAATGCCAGGTTTTCGACCTGCGAAAGCCATGGTAAGCATGTCTCGCTTCCCACAACTTAATTCTCATAGTCTCCAGGTCTATGCCGGTATTTTTCCCGTAGACACGAACGACTTTCTTAAACTCGAAGAATCTGTCAAACGCGTGCGTAGCTGTCCCCTGCACATTTCGCCTCATCTCTCAACAAGTGCATGTCCAGCTAACGCTTACTGACCGAAGTGTCTTGGTCCAACGTGAATCCTCCTCCGCGTTGGGGCAAGGTTGCCGTCTCGGGTTTCTCGGGACCTTGCACATGGATGTCTTCCGCCAGCGTCTGGAGGATGAATACGACGCAAATATTATCGTTACCGCTCCTACTGTACCTTACAAAGGTGCTCTGTCCCTGTCACCCAGACTACAGCAACTCACGATAAGATTCGACAGTCGTTTATAAAGACAAGACCATCATCGTTAGCAATCCTACAGAATTTCCGGATCTCTCAGACTCTTCCTCAGGTGTCAAAGAGGTTCAAGAACCAGTGGTCACGGCAATGATCATTGTTCCCGAAGGTTTGCCGTATTCGTTCTATGTTTTCTGTCACTGCTGGACTTTCCTCAGATTACCTTGGCGAGATGATGGAGCTGTGCTTCGCACATCGTGCGGAAGACTTGGATCATCGTTATCTGGACGCTGGGGTGACCAGTTCCGCTCGCATCATGTTGACATGCACAATCCCCTTGAGCGAAATCGTTACGGACTTCTTCGACAAACTCAAGAGCAAGAGTTCGGGATACGCAAGTTTTGAGTCTGTATCATATTTGTTTTCTAGGCTGGCATGAACTGACAATGCATAGCTATGAGAATGCCGGGTATAAGCGGAGCGATTTATCTAAAGTGAGGATATGCACCTGGTGTTATGACCTCGGCTTGATTCATTCCAAACTAGATGATATTTCTCCTGAACGGAAAACCAGTGGATGCCCTTGCATTAATTGTGCACCGATCTGCACAGCAAGATGTCGGGAGGACGTGGATCAAAAAGTTGCGTGAGTGGTGATTGTGATTGTTGTGTAGCCCGCTCCGACGTTGATTGTAATTAGACAAGGTTATTCCCCGTCAACTGTTTGAGGTACCAATTCAAGCAGCTGTTGGAAAAAAAATCATCGCTCGTGAAACATTGAAAGCACTGCGTGCCGACGTCACGGCGGGTTTGTATGGAGGTACGCATTAATTTGGTGAGGACTGGTTGCCTCGCTAAACTAGTGTTCTCCAGGTCATTACGAACGCAAGATGAAACACCTCGAGAATCAAAAGGAGAGCAAACGTCGTATGAAGCGAATTGGGAGTGTGGATCTACCACAAGAAGCCTTCTTCGACATTTTGAGCACCAAAGCAAAGTAGTCATGCGAGATCGCTCAGCATTCCAACGTACTGGAAGGTTCACATCCCACAACTCTGCTAAAGCTCATAGTCCTCGTCATCGTAAGCCTCCTTGATGAGTCGGTAAACTGATGACGGTGGATGATCGCCACTGCGAAGATGGTTAGTACAAGTACAAGTAAAGACAAAGTGCACAAGAGACTCACTCGTTTGTAACATATGCATCGATCATCTCTGGTCGCACATAATCATAGAATGGATTCATGACACCCACTTTATCCACCAGATCGCCCTCCTCAAACCCGAGGACACTACTGGGATCTCCAAAGTCGAGTGCACCATATTCATGGTATAAATTCCATTGAGGGGTAAGTTTAAATTGTCCTGCACAAACGACGACTGGGGTGCTGTGCGCGCGAGCAGCTGTAGCGGCCAGGAGTGTTCCCGTTATAGCGAACATCCCGCCATTAGCAAGAATAGCATGCGCGCCAAGTATGACTTTGTTTATTCGCGACATAAGGGCATATATCGAAGAATCGGGAACAAGGACTGTGGATATGCCTGCCGACGAGAGCGACTCGGCCATCTCGTGGCCGCTGTTTCTGTCACCCAGACAAGAGTCGGAATTCGCACTGGAATGAAACAGAGGAAGCACTGACGTTGGAGCGGTCTCCGCGACGATGACGGTATATTTCCGATAAGGAGCAGCCGACTTCAAAAATGCCGCTACTGTACTTGACTTTCCTATTGTGAGGATGATCTCACTGGAGACATGTTATTTGAGCCCGAGCGGTACACCAAGAGATCGACGGAAGAGACAACATACTCGGAGTGTATGTGATCCTTTGCACTCTTGGATATGTTATCGTATACGGTTTCAAGCTCGTCGAAGACGTCTTGTATAGCCTCCATGAGTACAGGTTTCAGTGTTCGAGCAAATGCATCGGGATCGTCAGGGTTGTTCTCCTTCAAAGTACCTCGCGCTTCATGGGAAATCTTCTGAGGGGTAGCTTGCTTGCGGGGCTGTCCTTGGGAAACAAACTTTGCAATCGAAAAAGTAGGTTTCGAGGTTGGCGGGGCCTCAGTCCCTTGGCATGCCGTATGATATTCCTCTCGGATGTGATGCAAAACCTTACGAACAGTGTTTCCTACCGTGTACTCTGGGACAAGGAAAATAAAGATGAGATTTCAATCCAACATACGCGCGGAAAGGTCCAACCATACCTTTGGGCTGGGCATCCACTAATTTTCGGCCCACGGAGCGGATGATTTCAACCAGCTGGTCGATGTTGGAAAAACGAGCCTTGGAGACGACCTGACGGAGGACGAGGATGGTTTCCAGCGCTGTTTCCCGGGATCCGACAACTTGTCTATGGAGCAGAAAGGTGAGATGGGACCCTGAAACCGAAGAACTCTACCGACCGTCTGCGAAGTTTAGCTGCAAGGTTTTCAACAGCTTTCTGACTTGCTGCGACTGAAGGATCTGTGGCCATTGTCCGCGAACTTGGCCTCTCTGATGGGGGAAATCGCAAGTTACAGTGAGTTGCCAGCAGTGCTAGTGTGACTCAACTCCCCTAACTTTCCATAAAGAGCAGCCTGGTTCAACATACAGTACTCATTCCTCAGATCTGTAATACCGACAATTCGCTCAAACATGCCAGTCCAGCTTATCTGCCCACTTCCCAGGAAGCAACTCAGAAATTTGTTCAACATCTTTATCACCCCTCCCAGACAGACACTGCAGGGTATCGTCAGCTCAGCCCACCACATCGATTCAAAAACATCTCACTATAACTAAGTCCGTCTCTTTCGTGAGCATCTTCGCCCTGCGAACCCCTTCCCAGATGGCATGCGATGACTCCAGCGCTTAACCTCCCTTTAGCGATCATTCAACGACACGGACATTGACTAACCAGGTATAATTCCTTCGAGTTGCGTGATGAGGCGGAACCCTCTCAATGCCTCTTCGTCTGTTGCAACTACGTACTCTGCGCGACCGGATTCCTTCAAGCAAGCGTGTTCTGGTCCAACTCCGGGGTAGTCTAGGCCCGCACTGATGGAATGTGTCTCGATTATCTGACCAACGCTAGACTGTAGGATATACGTCCGCACGCCATGAAGAACGCCAGGTTTTCCTTTGGAAAGCGTGGCACTGTGCCGATCTCCATCGAGACCTTGTTCCCTGTTGTCAGTCTGCGATTCGCCAAAACATCGGGATGCAAACCTTCGCCACCAGCTTCCACACCGACCAATCGGACGTTCTTGTCGGGTATAAAGTCATAGAATGTGCCAATCGCATTACTCCCACCACCAACACATGCGACGACGACATCGGGAAGTTTTCCTATGATTTCGTGAAGCTGCGACTTGATTTCCTTCCCTATTACCTTTTGGAAATCCCGGACAATGGTAGGAAAAGGATGAGGTCCGATGCATGACCCAACGAGATAATGTGTGTTTGATAGGTTGGTTACCCAGTCACGTAAGGCTTCGTTGACTGCGTCCTTGAGTGTCCGGGATCCCGACTCAACTGGAACAACCTTGGAAACGAACATTATAGGGATGAAACAAGGACAAGTGACCGGTGACCTACTGTCGCACCCAGCATTTTCATCCGGAAGACATTCAGTGCCTGACGTCTTACATCCTCCGCACCCATGTACACTACACATTCCAATCCGAATCTAGCGCACACAGTCGCAGTTGCGACACCATGCTGTCCGGCGCCGGTCTCTGCAATGATTCGCTTCTTGCCCAAACGTTTGGCGAGAAGGATCTATGTATTGTCAAGCTTATACCACGGTGATCGTCCAGAGTGGACCGCTTGCCTGGCCAATAGCATTGTTAATTTTGTGTGAACCAGTATGGTTCCTGTGTAAGCTATCAGCTGAGAGAGATTAACAGCTAAAAGCGCACGTACAGATCTTCTCGTTTGAGCCAGATTCGAGCACCACCAGCATGCTTTGTCAGGGACTCTGCAAGATACAATTTCGAAGGACGATTCATATAATCATAGTAGCTTTCAAACTCCTTCCAGAATTCGGGATCGCTGGAAGCTGAATTGTGTGCTTCCTCGAGTTCAAGGAGGCACTCGAACAATGCCTCCGGAACGAATTGGCCCCCAAACTGCCCGAACCTTGCGGGCAGGGAATTTGTTGCAACTTGAGAAGTTATCTTCTCCAAGTTGGAAGGAGCTGGTGTCGATAGAGTCGGCGGGGACCGCACTGGTAGAGAAGATCCACCCTGGCTGATTTCACGGCAGAACGACTCTATTGCGTGCGGAGTGATGTCCAAAGATGTTTCCTTGATGATAGAGACCAGCCGGCTACCGATGACCACGCCATCGGCACCAGCACTCTGAACATACTCAAGGTGAGCCCGTGTAGCCACCCCAAAACCAACCGCGATGGGAATAGATGTGTACTGTCGGACACGGGCGATAATGTCAGGAAGCTCGCTATTGATAGTACCTTGGACAGATGATCCGGTAGTACCCATCTGTGGATAGTTCAGAGCCCATGATACGACAAAATATATAGATCAGACATACTCTGGAAACTACGTAAACGAAAGAGTCTGCAATGGATACGAGAAATTTTATGCGGTTCAAGGATGTCGAAGGAGCTATAAGTGGGACATAGGACATGCTAAAAATCGACATTATCGTTCAAGCGCAGGGCCTGGAGGGCTGTTGGTTGACGTACTCAGCCCTTTGGCACTTTTCCCTAAAGCTGATGGCTTCCTCAGGTGGGAGGTCTACCATGATGAAGCCATTGGCTCCAGCCTCTCTCGCATCCTGAATAGCCTTTTCTTCCCCATAAGCGATCATGGGATTGTAATAACCTGTAGGTCACAGGCTTGAGTGACACGGTACTTTGGAGTGGGTAGTAGCCACCAACCCATGAGCAACACGGGGACAGTGAGGCCCTGTTGACGTGCCTCTCTAACTTGACCAAGCACGGTAGCATAGTCAATGGCATTGTGAACCGCAATCTGGCAACATCAAAACCAAAACAGACAAGTAAAAGGGGATTCCGCAAACCGTGTTAGTTTCTTGAATGGCAGGGCCATCGGCGATTGGGTCTGAGAAAGGAACTCCTAGTTCGATGATGTCCACTCCACCCTTTTGCATGGCCAGACAGATGGGAACAGTATCGGTTGATCTTGGATATCCTGCGGTGACAAAGGTCACCAGAGCACAGGTTCCCTGTCCCGTCAGTTAGTTGTGCCCTGTTCCCCAAAAAACAGATGCTACATTGGCGTTTTTGGATTCGAAAACAGACCTAATGGCTTGCATGGTCGTTGTAACGGTTTCAGGTGGTCGGAGTTTGATTAGACCTTTTTAATCGGTTAGATGCTCCCTCTACACCGTGACCTTCATGGAGCCTTTACAGCCCTCAGACGAGGCCAGGGTACTCGTTATATACACTGGTGGAACCATCGGCATGCTCGTTGGTGCACAGGGATACGTACCCGAACCCTTCTTCCTCACAGAGACACTCAGAAGTCAGAAGCGGTTTCATGATCCCCTCCAGGACTCCCTCTTTTCACACGCAGGCTCCGTCAAAGGCTACAGGGAATGGTCAACTAGTGGAAGATCCAGTCCGTCCGCCGCAGAGACACATCTTCCCTCCACTTCCGGTGTCTCCCATTCCACCCTATGGGTCAAGTCATCGCGTCCTATCGGCAGAGTACAGACGCTTGCTCCCGACCCGAGTCACGTGCCTATAGATCATATTCAATACGAAAAGATTTCAGATAATATTTATCAAGCAAGACTTCCTTGCTTGGTCACTCCTAGAAGCGTCGCGCCTGGCCTCAGTGGTGGGAAGCGTATCCGATATGCTATTCTCGAGGTATGTGATAGGGTCGACGAGACAATTCAATAGCAAACAAGGATGTCAGTGGGATCCTTTGTTAGACAGCAGCAACATTGAGATAAATGGTGCATGTGACCTTCATCCTTGCGATACACAGTTCTCCCCTGACCTCCCGCAGACTGGATTCGCATAGCGACGGAGATAGAGCTCAACTATGTGGATTTCGATGCGTTCGTCGTCCTTCATGGAACAGATACCATGTCTTATTCATCCAGCGCGCTGAGCTTCTTGCTCGAGGACCTTGGAAAAACTGTGGTCAGTTCCCCTTCCACCTATTCCAGATGAAAGATCCCACCAAGATTCTCGCTACTTGTCGTAGATTCTAACTGGCGCGCAAATTCCCCTCTCCCAACTTCGAAATGATGCTGTAGATAATCTTCTTGGGGCATTGACTATCGCGGGGCATTACATTATACCGGGTACTCTTGCATTGTCCTGGCCATGAGTGTGTGTTCAACGTTTCTAGAGTGTAGCCTATACTTCAACCATACCCTCTATCGCGGGAATCGAGTCTCGAAGATATCTTCTTACGACTTGAATGCCTTTCACAGTCCAAATTTTCCTCCTCTAGTCAATGGTCTGTCCCGCGTTTCGTGGATATGCACTCACTGATCTTTTCACGCCCTCCAACACAGTTGGGATCGATATCGTGGTGAACTGGAATGAAGTATTGAGGCAAACAAACTTGCGTCGCTTCAGGGCCCATAATGGTTGCTTGAATATCTCTCGCCATGAGCCTTACTGATCGTCATCTCCTTTTGCAGAAATGAGCCCCCATGTCGGTAGGTGGTCAAACCAGCTTATGTTCCCATTCCTCATTGCATTGTAGCGACCCTTCGCCTGTTTCCTGGAATGAGTGATGCTACTGTTCGTGCATTCCTAGCTCCGCCAACCCGTGGTATTGTACTTGAGACTTTTGGCGCTGGGAATGCACCACAAAGGTCTGATCTGATGGCAGCTCTCAAGCAGGCATGCGACTCGGGAATTGTCATTGTTGCGATAACACAGTGTTTGAAGGGTTCCGTTTCTGGCGCATATGAGACTGGCAGAGCCCTCCAGAAGGTGGGCGTTGTTCCGGGCGGAGATATGATGCCAGAGGTAACACGATCCTCAAATCGCGCCTATATTCCAATGCTAAGAACTTGATAAATAGTGCGCTCTCGCGAAACTCGCTTACCTCTTATCCAAGCCTGAACTCAGCGTCAATCAAGTTAGGGAACTAATCAGCATGCCACTACGTGGTGAACTCACCCGTCCTACACTTTCACCGCCGACCCGACCGCCCACGGCTGCACCTGACCTACCGAGCATTCAAGGACTTTTAACACAATTTGTACGGCTTTCTAGTTCAAGTTCGGCGCACCAAATACCAAAGGTCACATTCTCTCCATCCGTGGGGGACGATGCTCAGGATGTTGCTGCGTCGTGGTCCGGCACCGCCAGTGAGACAGCATCGACTGAAGCAGCCCTCCTCCCCTTGCTTATGCACCTTGCTGCCGCCCGCAATGACGTAGAGAGCCTAAAATTTTGCATGGCCACCGCGACTACATGGGAGGCGGAAGATATAACACCAGCCTCTATTCCAGGGGGCATTGTGAATTGCCCTGAGGCTGGCTCTGGCCGTTCCCCTCTGCATGTGGCAGCGCTCATCGGGAATACCGCCAGCGTCATTTGGTTGCTGAGATCTGGCGCACTCGTGCATCTCAGAGATACTCTTGGACATACTGCCTTGTATTATGTCAGTGCATTCTCTGCGGTAGCTTGCGTTCTGCTGATTAGACTCGATTGATTGTAGGCGGCTCGCCAAGGACACAATGATGTTGTAGATATCCTTGTGGGTGCTGGAGCCAACCTTGGAGGTTTGGATTATGAAGCTGGATATGCCGAACTGTCTCTGAAAAATGCGATCAATTCCGGGGACGAAAATGCCATCGAGATTTGGGGCAAAACCGGGATGAGGATGGCCGTTCGAAGTTCAGTGCTTGAAGATTGAGAACATTAATCAATACATAGTAGGGTATACGGGTAAACTAACGTCGACAATGTGTATGTTGCGGCTATGAGTCACGATCCTCAATCTCAACTTCCATTCCTCCTACATCAGGTCCAGATTCGGATCCATCCTTTGTCGCGTCTTTTATCTTTTCGTGAAGCGAGTTAAGGAATAGCCCTTGTTGCGCACAAGCAAATGTAAATGACTCTCCCATAAATTCCAGCCGCTTGACAAAGTCTTCCGGTTCCTTGTCGAGATGTAAAGGAGTGTATTTGATGCGGCGATGTATAAAGTCATCTTCGGATGCAGGTTCGCCATCTGGACCTTCGAAACCATTGAATATACGCATGGTAAAGACAATACCTATCAGTAGGTGTCACTTCAATGAGCAATGGTCGAGACAGAGCACTTAAGAAACCAACTTTTTTCACCTCTGCGTTCTCCTTCAATGTCGTCGGGTCGACTTATCATTTCGTAGTATGTGTATATGCAGTGGAAGACGAGTTCAGGCTCTTCCGAGTCTGGTAAGTGTTCAAACTTGACATTCGTGACCAAAAGATTAGACATGTCTTCGTAGAACTTGATCACTTCAGTCATCTTTGGGTCATCCATGCCGAACGGTCGCTTGGGGTGTGAGCGCGAATTTGGAGTACCCTTGGGTGCAGCTCGAGCAAGCAGTTCCTTTGATCTCTCGATTTCAGCATCACGTTCACGAATGGTATCCTGGACTATCGTGATCTCTCGAGTAAGTACTGAGTCAAAGAGGAACGGTAGTGGGCAGACCTAATTGTTCTAGTTCTGCAATACGTTTTGTTTTTTCGTCAATCACACTATCCTTCGCCTTGATAACCTCTTGAAGACGTGATATGTCTTGCTCTGCTACACGTTTTTCCTCGTCGGCTGCTTCTCTTGTCAGAAAATGAAGAGCGACTGCTTGACCTGTGCGAGAGAGTGGCTCAACCCGCGCTAACTGGGAAGTAAGCTCCTTGATGAGAGCGTCCTGCGCTACGGCCAACTATTAGATGCAACAAATTATCAGGTCCCAACATACTTTTCGCACGCTCTTCGTATTGTATTTGTAGTTGTTCGAGGACTTGCTCTGGCTCCGTTTTGCGTATTTGGAAAAGTTCTTCTAATTGCTTCGATAACGTGTCTCGCTGAACCTCAAGCTGTAATCCATGTCGTTAAGCTGTAAACAAGAAAGGGAGTGAGGGGAGAACGTGCATCTTTGACTTTCTGTTCCCACCGGTCCGACTCCTTTCGGCTTTTCACTTCAGAGAGAGAGTGGATTTTGCTGCTTCCTGCTACGGTAGGATGGGGGATCGTCTGTACATTGACTTCGCTTTCCCCTTGATCCACTTCCATTGCGTCCTCGGGAGGTGGGAGTTTTTTGGCTGATTTTGAACTTGCTGTCTTTTCTTGTCTTTTCTGATCCTGTTGGCTATTCACGACGGTAGTTGCTTTGGGGCGAGGTTTGGCCTTTGGCCCTGGCTTTGCGACTGCAGCATCCACTGCGACATCGTCATTGTCATTATCGGAGTCCAGACGGGTGGCTTGCGCGCGTTTCGAGGGGGGCTTCTCTTGGGACCCATTGCTCGGTCGGGCCGGAGAGCTGGCTTTTGTTTTCTTGCGGGCCTTGGTGGCATTAGGTGGACGCGCATCTGGGCGTTGTTCCCAGTTGTCTGCGAGGCAGCTGTTTTAGATGAATGTCTCGCACTCGGAAAAGGCGCGAAAGTCCTTACTCATTTCGTCTTCCGAGGACATGATGGTTAGAAGGGACTGAACAAGTCACGTGAGCAATGCATCCCGCGAGGGAATACTTGAAGTTGTATTTGTATCATAATCTGCTAGTCATGCCTTCCCTCAAAGATCACTACCAGGCAGAGCGCGAAGCGTTGATAAAGGCCGACAGAGCGCTTCGTGTCGATAATATCCGCCCAAACTCTCTCTTGGAGAGCCAAGCGGATCAGATCGCTCGCCGTGTTCGCGCCGACGATGCTGAATCCGTGTGGAGCGTGCAGCAAGACGCGACCGTCCATCCGTTTCCTGGAATGGAGTTTCTCACTGGTTTGTACACTACACCACTTAGGCTCGTGGTCTGATAGAGTATCAGGCAAGAGCATCGTCCAGAAAACGAGGCTCTTTCAAATCATTTCCAAGGTTTATCTCACCTGTCTTAGTCTCAGGCTGCCCGCTCGGGAAACTAAACCTTTTCGTATCCCCGCAGATGCCCAAAGGAGCCCTGCTTCACGCTCACCTTGATTTGACTGTTGGGGCAAGAACCCTGCTTGCCATCGCATTGCGACACCCAGCCATTTACATTTCTTCTCCGGAACTGATCACCTCAGCTAATATGGCATTCATTCAGCCACACTTGAAACCACTTCCTACCAATTCGATCACCAGCGTAATGTCACTCACAGATTCGGCGTATCAGCCCAATGCTTGGGTGCCTCTCGCAACGGCCCGCGAAAGGTTTAGCGCGCACTTGGGAGGGCCAGATGGATTTGACCTGTGGCTCATCAGCAAGATGTCTATCAATCCAAGCGAAGCATACATCACTCATAATCACAACATCAGGGTGTGAGCTGGCTCATAGGCAATGCTGGCACATCATGCTTACTCCGATTAGATCTGGGACGTATTTCGCTCTGCTGCGGAACTAACCTCTGTTTGTCCACTTTGGGCTTCTCCCAGTCGATAAAGGCGTTGACGGCAATTAATGGCTCTAGAACCTTGTCTATTATGTTCCCATCTGGGGAGAGTATATCAGACACTTTCTTCAAGAAACCTTTGAGGATGAGGTGTCCTACATCGAGGCACGGATCAATTTCAGTCCCAAGTAACAGTGTTGTTACTTCACACAGAATTCTTTGACCACAACTGTTCTTCAGGTTCATGATCGGTGCAGACGGAAAGGAGAATGTCCCGCATGTTGACTGGCTGAGGACGTTTAATTTGGTAGTCGATCAGTTCAAAAAAGAGCATCCTGATTTCTTTGGTGCAAAGGTTTGGATTTTTTTTCTCCCGGATAGTGCTTATAAATTATCAATTATACTTCACTCAGATAATCTACACAGTTATTCGGGATTGTGACGGTGACACGCTGAGAGACCACCTAGAAGATTGCATACGGATGAAACAGACATTTCCTGAATTAATTGTTGGTGCGGATTTCTTTCTCTTCTCGCGGCAGACACGCTGTAAGTTGTTGCGGCGTACTCAGGTTTTGACCTTGTCGGAGACGAAAATACTCTTCACCCATTACATTATTACCTGGACCAACTGATAGCCTTCAAGCAGCGACAAACGGAAATGAATGTTGACATTCCTTTTATTTTCCACGCCGGGGAAACTTGTGGCGATGGTACGCCTGCTGATGCGAACCTTTACGATGCAATCCTGCTCGGGACGAGGCGTATAGGGCATGGGTACCATTTAACAGACTATTTGTGTCGTCATTGGTTCATTCACACATGCTGTAGGTTTTCTTTGGTGAAGCATCCTAAATTGATGCAGATATGCAGAGAGAAAGGAATAGCCTTGGAGATCTGTCCTATTTCGTGAGTTTTGACATCGCCCTCAGTGAAATCCATGATTCTGATTATTTGCCGTTAGGAATGAGATACTTGTAATGATTAAACATTTGTTTCGCCGTTCGTGACTCACGCTACACCTGAAACAGCGTCTTACTGCTTCAATGCCCATGCACCCCTTACCCATACTGTTAAACCACGGAGTTCCAGTAGCCCTTAGCTCCGATGATCCTGCGCTGTTTCAGAATATGGGCCTCTCCTTTGATTTTTATCAGGTAAACATGATGTCTGTCTCAGTCCGTAGATGACATAGGGTGTATGTCAGGTCCTCGTTGCCAGCGAGGTAACAGGTCTTCTGACGCTTGGCCATCTCGCTCGTGACAGCATTGTGGTTTGTATTTCTCTTCCATCTCTTCGGTCTCGGATGAGCAAGTGTTTCATCATTTAGCATTCCATGCTCGGGGAAGCCGAGAAAGGACACCTCGTAAAATTATGGGAAACCCGCTGGGAGGGATTTCTCAGGGATTTGGTAGCTTCAAACAGAAACTGAGCATGAATCTTGTGTTAGGTATGGAAATAGTCCGCCGCACGGATCTTTGATACCGCAATGACTAGAATCTTTGAAACAAGACTGCAAGTATTTTCAAAGTACCAGTATTAATATGTGATGGGCTCTTTGGTTGGTTCGGCACAGGCGCCGAGAGTCGGAACGTTGCCAGGACCCTTGCGAACAACCACGGTGTCTAGCCCAACTCTCAATGACTATCTACAGAATCGCATCAACCTGATCAACGAAGATCGCGCGCTCAGAATTGACTGTGTCATTTCTCATTTGCAGAACTCCGGGCAGATTGAGTAATGTAATGAGAACTATTCACGCCAGGGAAGCTGAGACGGTATGGGGTGTGCCCCCACCCATTCCCTGGCATGGAGTTCTTGACAGGTCTGTACAACTTTATAACTTGACACGCAGATACGCAGCGTCCTCTCCGCAGGAAAGAAGATCATATTGAAAAGCAGGCTTTTCATGATCCTACGGACCGTGTCACAGTCGTATTCACCCCGGAATATCCATGAATCCTCCAGTAACTCGTTCTGCAACAAGTACAAATGTCAAAAAGCGTACTGTTACATGTTCATCAATACGCGATAGTCGAAGCTGGTTTCCTCCTGGCGCTTGCCCTGCAGCAACCTGCCATTCACATCCGGTGCTCGAATGCGATCGATAGCTCAACGATCGTGGGGACGTTACCTGAGACCAGGCCTATTCCAAAGGAAGCAAGATCACCGATGCGGCGTATGTACCAAATACTTGGGTAAAGATGCGGACCGCCCGGGCTCCCTTGATGGTCCGGAAGGCTTCGATAAATGGATCGTTAGTAATTTGTGATCAACCCGAGCGAGGCGTATACCCTGAGCAAGGTGAGACCTGTACTCCGGACCTTGTGTAGTTGCCCGAACGAGCCGGGTATTGGCAGAAATTCCAAAGCACATTTGCGGGGTGTCGATGAGTATCGACCAAGCCTAAGATTGTCGAGCACCGAGGCGCAAAGCAGCCCATCATTGGATAGCAATAGCGGATGGCATCTCATACATAGTCTCGTTATGACTTCATTGTCGACTAAGCGGTCATTTCCTAGGCGAGATACGTCAATTTATCGTCAGACTGGTCCCCTCAAAGCTGTTTGGTTGCTGAAGACGGAAAAACTAAGTTCCCTTTCCGCGAACAATTTTTGATAGCTTGGTCAAGGAAATTCAGGTTGAGCTGAGGCAGCAAGGGCGAGAAGACGAGTTCGTTGACTTCAAGGTGATTGAACGCTGTGGTAGATCATCTATATGTTTTCGAGAAGAGCAGAGTTTTGCGGAGACAGAAGAGTGGCTGTGTCATTGTATTGTGATGTGTTTATGTAGCTCCTACCAAACCCTCGCCCTCGTCCCCCCGCCTACTTTTTGCTTGATTTTTTCTGCCCGATAGACACTTGTAAGGTATGTTCGCTTCGTTCTCCATTGGCGATTACCCAGCTCGAATCCACCATTTCCTCACCTCCTCCCCCCCTTCCCCGTCAGAAATCCGTTCCTCCGACTTCTCAGTACAAACCATATTCCATATCATCATCACTCTCAAGCCCTCATCCCCAAACTCACATCTCATTCTTATTCTTGAGCTGAATTCGTCATGGCAGAAGTTGACATTAACCGTAAACGCTCCCGTTCTCCTTCAGACTCGGACGAAAAAAAGCATCACAAGCGTGCAAACACAGGCGCTACGGCATCCCCGGATGACTTACGAGCTCAGAAGACCCAATATTTCGGCCCACCTTTTCATCTGTCTATGACTCATGATGTGAATATGACAGAAGGCCCCGCATCTGTAGCAGATACGACGGCGTCTACTCCCTCACCCAAACCCTCGTTATCGGATAATAAGAGTGGAGATTCCCGCACCAGGTCAGACGAGGCTAGCAGGTCACATGCAACCACTGCCGCAGCACCCTCCTCTTCCAGTGCCCTTCCCCCACCTTCAGCAATGATTCATATGCGTTGCTTGATTGTCACTCAAGATGCGTCAATCATCATTGGCAAGGGTGGTTCACATGTCAACGAGATTCGCGACAAGAGTGGTGCCCGCGTCATGGTCTCAGAGAGCATCCCTGGGAACCCAGAGAGAATCCTCAACGTCAGCGGGCCCCTTGATGCAGTGTCCAAGGCAAGTATTCGATCATCTTTTGGCTCGAAATAGCCCTCATAGGTTTCATCATCAGGCTTTTGGCCTCATTGTGCGGAGAATCAATGACGAGCCCTTTGACGTCCCCTCTGTTCCTGGAAGTCGCGCAGTCACTATCAAATTCATGATTCCCAATTCCCGTATGGGGTCAGTGATAGGCAAGCAAGGATCCAAAATTAAGGAAATCCAAGACGCCAGCGGCGCTCGGCTGAATGCGAGCGAGGGCATGCTTCCCGGCTCGACGGAAGTAAGCATCATGCACCAAAGAAACTTTGGCATAGAAGCCTTATGTGCAATTTAATAACCATAGCGTGTCCTGAGCGTGGCCGGGGTTGCGGATGCCATCCACATCGCAACCTATTATATCGGCAATATACTTATCGAGGCACAAGAGCGTATGCCATCGTCTGGCCATTCAAGCTATCGTCCCTCGAACTACACTCGACGTCCACCGTATACTGGGTCATCCTATGTACCGGGTTATTCGTCGCATCACCCATATGCTCCCTCACAAAACCCACCCCAACAGTTACAAACACAGCAAATCTACATTCCAAACGATCTCGTGGGATGCATCATCGGAAAGGGTGGTAGCAAAATCAATGAGATAAGGCATATGAGCGCCAGTCAGATTAAAATCATGGAACCTGGTGCTGGCCTGAACGGCGCTCCGTCGTCTGGTTCGGAAGGCGAAAGGCTGGTAGTTATTACCGGGCAACCCACCAATATCCAAATGGCGGTTCAACTATTGTACCACGTATGTGCATGTTCCCCAGGTTTGTCCTCCGTCTTGACACACCTCCTGAATAGCGATTGGAACAAGAGAAACAAAAGCAACTCCGGGCATCAGCATCATCTTCCTGAGATCACCTTCGTGTGGATCTTGTGATTTTTTCCCCCTTCTTTTACCCCTCCAACATTTGTTTGTTGTCGGAGAGGTCGATTGTTTCGCTTGTTTCGGGATGCGTAGTCTTGTACCCGTAATTAGGCCGAGTTTGTTTCGCTGCTCTGAACCGTCTTCGTCCCTATGAAGTTGTGCTGGTACCACTCGAGCAGTTTGGTCGTCTCGCTGAAGACGTTTACGTAATATTACACACTTGTGCACAAGTCGAGTGACCGACTTTTTGTTGAAGTCAATGTCGTCCATACTGAGAGCACAGAAGGCTAATGCTGCAAAAGCCGAAGCAAAAAGTAAACTCAAACGCAAGACGGAGGACATGGACGTCGACGACGAGGCACCAGTCCCTCCAAAAAAGAGGAACAAGCAGCGCGTTCTGCTGCTCTCTTCTCGTGGTGTCACCCACCGGATGAGGCATCTCATGAGTGATCTGGAGGCTCTCCTGCCTCACACTAAAAAAGGTGCGTCGTCGTACTAAACCGTGTCATTGATTCATATCATACCTTGTTCGCAGAATCCAAGTTAGATTCGAAATCCCAGCTGCATCTCCTCCCGGAGTTAGCAGATCTTAATAACTGCAACAATGCTGTGTATTTTGAAGCGCGAAGACACGAGGACCTTTATATGTGGGTAGCGAAGACTCCCAATGGACCCAGCATAAAACTACACGTACAGAATGTGCACACGATGGACGAACTAAAGATGACGGGTAATTGTCTCAAAGGGAGTCGAGGTATACTCAGTTTCGACAAGGCATTTGACGAGAGCGAGTGGGGTAAGCTGACAAAAGAGATCTTCACGCATGTACGAGAATCGGTTCTATTCAATGGTCCATCTAATCGCGTGCTTGCCAGATCTTCGGTGTTCCTCCTGCGGCTCGAAGAGCGAAACCGTTCATCGACCACGTTCTAACGTTCTCCATACTCGACAACAAGATTTGGTTTCGAAACTTTCAGGTTAATTTCGCGCGTTGATATTTCCTTCGCGATATTGAATGCCTGCACATCAGATCCTTGAAAACGATCCTCAGCAACCCAATGCCCCCCCGAGCACATCGTTGGTCGAGATTGGCCCTCGATTCGTATTAACACCGATTCGGATATTTGAAGGCGCCTTTGGCGGTATCACTGTCTACTCTAATCCAGGTTTGTTGTTAAATCCTAGTGTCAAATGCCATTTCTGACAGGAATACCAATGTCGCAGAATTTATTACACCAACTGCAATAAGGAGATTAGTCAGACAAAGCAAAGGAGACAGATACGGCAAGCGAAAAGACGCTCAACAAGATTATGCACGGAGAAAGGCACTTCGGCGGAAAGAAGAGGATGCGCTGGCTGTATCGAAAGTATTTGGATGAGTGGAGTTCTGTACAGGGAATATTATCGGTGCATATTACTCGAGCACTGTAAAGTTTGAGAATTTGACGGTTATTGACGCTGACCCGTCTGGGGACAATGGGAGTGTCATCCCAGGTCCCGCGCTGTCAAGCGAGTTCTCCATTGTCCTCTTACCTTGGCCACTTTACTGGTCCCTTTGTGCTCCCACAAAGGCAACTCACCAGTTTATGAAACAAAGAGAGAATGTCTCATTTTTCTAGATTGGATTTTCGCGGTACCAGGCTGCGGGGACCGTGTAATTAGAGTGCGCTGCCAGCCGTAACTCAATACCGTGCGGTGATCATATCAAGCAACCCTTTGGCCTGGCTACCTTTGTCCCCCCGTCCAGGTAGCCGAGTGGCATGTATCCATATAAAATGAGTCACAGCGTTCAAAGTGCCCCAAGCTAATCCATCTCCCGACTTCCTGACGAGAGTTCATTCCTTGCCTCGCACAGATGTCCCTTGCACTAACCATCCAACCATCGTCAGACGTCCTGGACATGTATGGGGATGCGGATTCGTCGTAAGAGGGTCTGCTTCATTTTCTGAAATCATGAACTTCATCATACTTGATTAGATCGACATTCTCGCTTTCAGGTCATGTTTCCGTCTCACTCACCTCACCTTCTTTGCTCCTCGTCCGACGAAGACCAACTACGCGTATTCTGTTGCAATCCTTGACTATCACCTTTGAAGGCCAGTCAGAAACGGTCTCTCCTGCAACCGGATACGCTCCTATCCGTCTCTGCTCAATTACACGCGAATTACTGCCTAGCGACCCCGTGGACCTCTCGAACGAAGGTCACGAGGACTGTGATAAACCCTGCCTGTGGAATGTCGTTTTCGACATCCCTGTTCCCGGCTGGCTACCAACTACTTCCGTCTATGGGGATGCCTCGCTGCAGGCAGCCGGAACTTTCTACGCTCTTTATGCCACTGCCACATTCGTCGATATGAACAACGGTCACTCTTCATTTTCCTTCGCGAACATTTGTGGCCCTGTCCGAGCCCGTACACGTACAGTTGATGCGCACCGACACCCAATCATTCTTCGGCGTTTCGTCGAGCCCCAACCTGGATATTCCTCCAGCACGTTCCAGATGTCTGTCTACTTCGTGGATGCACGTCGCGCACCCGATTCAGAGGATTCGTCTCGAAGATCTATCCCAGGCGACGTTTTGGAGAAGCTTCAGGTCGTCGCCAGCATACCGAATGCTACAGCAATGGATGAGACTTTCATTCCATTTATCTTACGTATCCGCGGAAAGGACCTGGACGACTCCGAGCGGAAACGGTTAAGGATAACAGAGTTTTCCGTTGATGTAGAGCAGGTCGAAGTGTATAGGTTTGGCCCCCTCCATGATTCGCTAGCTAGTTTCTAATCTCCAGTCAATCAGGAAAAACTTGAGTCGAGAAGACGTCGACCAGTATCCTATTCCCCCGCAAAGCCACCAGCCTCCTCGCGTTCCGCTGCGAAACCCTCACCCCATCCATACCCTATACGATACCGGCTTCCTCGGGACATTCGGATCAAGGGTAGAACGATCATTCTCTATCCTTGCTCCCACCGAATCGGGCAGATACATTATTTCTGGGGGCGGTCATATTTTCACCCTCGGCCATAGTCCATTTCCTGAAGACAACTGGTACATTCTGGAGACCAAGATTCCTATTTTTACAGAACCCTACTTGCGCGATTGGGCGGGTACGCGAAAGCGACGAATCACCGAGAAGAGCCCGCTTTTCAGTGTTGAGCACTACATGCACGTTGTGATTTGCTGCGAGTATGACCTCGCCGATTCGGGAGAAACGATACTCGAACGTCTCCATTTTTCCCTTCCAATGAGGCACGTCAACGTACCCGAAGTTACATTACCTTCGAGAAGTGCTACGGAGAACCCATGTGAAGACGTTCGGAAAAATTTATCTTACGCACAAACTCTTCCAGCGTATTCACAGCTCTTTCACTCAAATGGAGAGCAGAAGCTCGACTGCTTGATTCCGTTACCCCTCTACGAGCCTCCATCAGGGTCTTCATCATCTGGATTTGCATCAGATCAGCAAAGGACGTTGTAATCCATTCCAGTCATACCACGTAGTGTTTTTGCTGCTCACTCAGTAATGTTCACTACGCACTCCGCGGGCACTCTTAGGCTTAGTATCCGTGACTGTGTCTCATGGGATATTGACATACCTTGACAGTAATTCTTTTTTGGCTTTTGGCCGCATCGCCTGTCCTTTCTCCACCTTCGAGATTCTCCACTGAAAGTGATATACAGCTATAATGAATGTTGTAACCTTAGCACGAGTACTTAGTACATGATTTGAATCACCTGGCCCCAACCGGCATGTGGCATATACACTATTCATTATTTTATCTGAACATGTATCCACCTTGACCACTTCCATAGCTACCTTCGTTTAATCCGGATCTGAGTTAACAAGTCGCATTGCATATGCGGACGGACTGATAGACTGAGGACTGGGGAACATTGATTAGAGTTCTGTGAACCACCGCACCGCTACAACACGTTCTTGGGTGATGATGAAGGTAAGAACAATATCATAAGGATCATAAGATTAGAGCTAGACAACCCGGGCCCCGCCGCAAATTACAACAGTTTTGCTTATTTTCTTTGTCGCGTTGATCATGTTGCTTGGGTATCTCTATCATGCCAAGTTTTCCTGTGTTTGCTGAACCTGTTAGCATATGCCAGAGGTTCCCTCTCAATATTTCCAAAGCGTACAGCTTACTTCAAGTTCGTTGTTTCCTCGAGCTGCGCTATGACGTTAGAGGCAATTTCACCTTTCTCTCGTTCACTTGCCAGGTCTCTACAGGACCCTCGCAGTTGACAATCCAAATCTCTGCACCATCGAAGCCTGGTAGACTGACATCGCCACATTGTAGTGAGGTGAACTGCGTGTCAGCGGTGCTCACGACACCCATGTCTCTCAACGCCTGTGCTGTCCTATCTCGCTCGCTCCTGTCTTCGTCCGCAATGTAGCACAACGACATGTGAGGGAACCTCGGTGCACTGGGTTCAAGACCACGACGACGCAGGTCAGTCAATATCTGGTTCTGGAAGCCGATGAGCTCTTGTGTGGGTTAGATGTCGATGAACACGGAGCGGAAGTAGTGGCTACCGACGACGAGGGACTGGAAACTAGCACGGATTGGCTGCTGGCGGTCTGGAACGGCATCAAGGAGCACATCCGGGATCCTGGGATCCGAAAAGGGGACCGTTGCAAGAGTTATGTGGGGTAGGATAGTGGGGTAGGAGTTCGGGGAGAGAGGACGGTCTATCGATGAGCGTTTCGGGAGAGCAGATTTGATCACATCCATCTGTGCTGCCACAGGCACTAGCCAGAGAGAAACGCCTGAAGAGAATGTGGGTAAGGATGTCGCCCTTTTCCATGTACTTTCGGCCTTGGACCTCACCCATCCTTCGAATTACAAAAACTGGTTAAGGATGTCTGTTGGGGAAGTATTGTGTACAGTGTGAAGCGCGAGCTAAACATGTCAGACATCGGATGTGAACAAACAACGACAGCAATAATTTACAGACGAGGCCCGTAGTTTTCGATGTCCGTATTATTTCATAGCATTGCAAGACTTCGCAAACCTACGAGGTACGTGACCGCATGAACAACATCAAAACCTCCATACTAGTACGTTCAGATGCATCCGCCGATCACTCGGAGGACTCGCGCGGTCCCAAACTCACCCAACTACTTCCAACACCGGTACTCTCAAGGTCCCCGTCATTACTCTCCACGTCCGCGTCGGAGACCACCTCTTGTTCGTTGGCATCAGGTTGCGACCCGGAAACTACCGCGGCTTTTGAAACCGTAGAGATTTTGCCAATAGATTGTTGTGGAGCTAAAGGGGTCGTCCCAGCGCCTGGAGCAGTCTCTGGGTGAGAGGCAGGAGTTATAGGTCTGACAGCACGATTACTGGCAGGGTCGGCCAGGGGAGATGGGATAGGTAGAAGGCGATTCCGAAAGCCCACCAGGAGGTGAGGAAGGGCCAGAAGACTATCCAAGAGTACGGGAGGAAGGTATGACGCAATTGCGTACGTGCCAGCTAACGAAGTATGAGTTGAACTGACGGAGTAGCGATCTAGCAGTGCGACTGACCTCCTGCCCCGATAGAAAACCTATCACCTCGTATCCAGTCCTTGACCTTTTCATATAGAAGACCGAGACTAATACCAAGAACGACTTTCCCAGAACATCTTGCTTTGGTTCCAGCACTGGCCACGCCGACAAGGCTGTCGACAAAGATAGACACATCCACGGGAACACGGGAACCTCGGGTTTCTCTGAGCGTACTGAATGCCCTCCCGTAAGTGGCCTTCTCCGAAGGAGTCCAATCGTCCATATTGACTCCAACACCGGGGTCACTCGTCAATGAGCCAACTGCCCCTACATCAACGGTCACGATACGGATCGTGCTCATCCCCTGTGCGGCAGCAATTTCCCGGCGGAGGACATCGGCAGCACGGAGAGTGGCAGCAGCGCTCATGGCACTCACACTGCCAAATGGTAGTCCCACACGTGCATCAGAAGCCGGCAAACATAGAATGATCGATTTGTGACCACGTGCGCGTGACGCGTCTGTACGGAGCAACGGCAACAAGGCCTGGATTGTTTGAAGTGGTACAATGTGTGTGGAAAGGAGATGGGGAAGATAGGTACTGCGCAAGGAAACTTGCTCGAATGGTGCTGGTGCACAGTGGACAGAGGTAGTTGGCATGGTCAGTAATGATATCACAGAATGTACCAAGGGGTGATAGGGAGTGGGTGCATATGGATCACCTGCAGCAGTTATAGGAAAACGTCGGGACAGTGTAGACGCCAAAGATCGAAGGAAAATAGGGATTGTGCCCGGCTGGCATGAAATGATTAGTCCATCTCTCCGAGGAGGGGATGGGAGAGCGTACCTCGTTAGGGTCCATGACGAGGGCGCGGATGTAGCCATGACCCTTGCTTTCGATGTCACTGACAGCTTCCGGGGATGAAGTGCTGGTGATGACAATATAGCCTTGTTTCTCAAATTCCATAATCAAAGGCAGTCCCAAAGGATGGTCACCGCCCAAGATAACTTGACGACAAGTTAAGCTGCCGCCGTAAGGGACAAGCAAGAGGACGCACCAATAGCCTGACGTTTCTCGGATTGCGGAGACATTACCTTGACTCGTCCCCCTTTAAGAGAGCTCATGCGGACGACACCGTATCCCACGAGTAAGCCTGCTCCCAGAGCTGAAACGACTATGCCTGATGTCTTCCATGGATGCTGGACAATATAGTCTCCAGCATTGTCGATCAGTGACTTTGGTGGAGGTGGTGGGGGTGGAGGTGGGGGCACCTCGAATGCCCCAAGTCCAGGAACACGGATGTCCGGGAGAGAAGGCAGACCAGGAGGACCGAAGCGAGAAATGTCGAGCCAGAGGCGGTTTAGGGCTTCTTGGATGTTTGGAAGATCAGGCGACGCAGCTGTCAGAGCGTGCGTGACGAGGCGTTCGACATAGTCAAAATATTGCTCTAAGTCATCGATTGTAGGGACCATTGTTGTGGAGGTGAGGCAGACGAACGGCGCAGATATCGAACAGCAACAACTCCGAGCACAGCATCTCAAGACGACGTTGGGCAGACAAAAGAAATAAAACAATACGACGCCAGCAGGATTCGAACCTGCGCACTCAAAGAGTAACAGATGAACTCATCCAATGTTCTAATCTGTCGCCGTAACCACTTGGCTATAGCGCCTTGCCAGGTGTCCGAGCGCCGCAAAAAATATCAGCCGAAATATTTTTAGTCTCTATTCTCGACCTCACGGGATGAGGTATCATAAATGATTTTTTGTGTCAACACAATGCTATACGATCAAGACCAGTGCATACAAGACAGCAGGTAGCATAGTGTCCACAACGTCTACATCTCTAGTTGCCACCCATCTCTTTGGCGAGCTGCTCAGCCTTTGCCTTGACATCCTCGATCGTACCGGCCATGTAAAAGGCAGACTCGGGCAGCTGGTCATGGGTACCAGACAGAATTTCCTTGAATGACCGGACAGTATCCTTCAAAGACACGAGTTTGCCCTCGTAACCGGTGAAGATTTGGGCGACTTGGAACGGTTGCGACATGAATCGCTGAATTTTACGGGCGCGCTCGACCTGAATTCATGTTGTCAGGACATAATATCAAAGTTGATATACCCAGCACACATACGGTCAATTTGTCCTCCTCTGACAACTCGTCCATACCAAGGATAGCGATGATATCTTGCAAAGATTTGTAGTCTTGGAGGATCTTCTGGACAGCGGTGGCAACCTCATAGTGTTCCTGGCCCACAATACGAGGATCAAGCATGCGGGATTTCGAATCCAAAGGGTCTACGGCAGGGTAAATTCCGAGCTCAGCAATACCGCGGGACAACACAGTTGTGGCATCCAAATGGGCAAAAGTGGTTGCCGGGGCGGGATCAGTCAAGTCATCTGCAGGGACGTAGACAGCCTGCACAGAAGTAATCGAGCCCTTCTTCGTAGTCGTAATACGTTCTTGCCTAGAATTCTGTCAAATACAGACGAGCCAAAGGGGAAAAAAGTACGAACATGCCACCCATGTCAGTTGAGAGAGTTGGCTGGTAACCGACGGCTGAGGGAATACGACCGAGTAAGGCGGACACCTCGGAACCCGCCTGGGTGAAACGGAAGATATTGTCGATAAAGAGGAGCACATCCTGACCCTCTTCGTCACGGAAATATTCGGCAATGGTCAAACCAGTCAAGGCAACGCGGGCACGGGCACCGGGGGGTTCGTTCATCTGACCGAAGACCAGTGCGACCTTGGAGTCACCCTCCAAGTTGATGACACCCGTTTCAATCATTTCGTGATAGAGATCGTTACCCTCGCGAGTCCGTTCGCCAACACCTGACGAACAAGACAGGATTTTCAATATCGTACCCCATTGAGGGTAGGAGTAAATACTGACCGCAGAAGATAGAGAAACCACCATGGGCTTTAGCCACGTTGTTGATCAATTCCTGAATCAACACGGTTTTGCCAACACCAGCACCACCGAAAAGACCAATCTTTCCACCACGTGCATAGGGAGCCAAAAGATCGACAACCTTGATACCCGTTTCGAGGACTTCAGCGGTAGTTGATTGATCAACAAATGGAGGGGGGTCAGCATGAATGGGAGAGAGCTTGACACCCTTGATAGGTCCACGTTCGTCAATGGGTTCTCCAATAACATTCATGATTCGCCCCAGAGTCGCAGTGCCGACGGGAATTTGAATGGGAGCACCGGTGTCAACAACCTTTTGTCCACGAACAAGACCCTCGGTACCGTCCATAGCAATGGTTCGGACAGAGTTCTCGCCGAGATGTGATGCAACTTCAAGAACAAGACGACCACCGTGGAAATCCTGGATCTCGAGGGCATTAAGGATGGGAGGGAGAGCATCAGTCTCGAACTGAACGTCAACGACGGCACCAATGACCGTCTTCACGCTACCAATGGTTCCCTTGGCTTCCGATGCATAATGACGCACTGCATTCCGAGGGCCGCCATTCCGAAGGAGAGAAAAAAGAGTTTGAAAGGCACAAACATATCGTGAGTACCAGGAAGAAGAAGAGAAAGAGAAGCCAACCTGGCTGGGAAGCAGAGATGCGTGAAGGACAGGCTGCAACATTTTGCTTCGACGGGGGAGAAGGCAAGGAGGAGCGGGCCAACAGCGGGGTGGCAGTTTGCAAGAACCGGCTAGTGTTCTTTGAGCTGTTGGCGGCTCTCCTGGAGACGCGGGTGATGCCACGTGCGGTAAGCATTGTGGTGAACGACGAAGACGACGACAGAGGTGAAGGAGTGTGAGCAGAAGAAATACTTGTCACGGCGCGCCAAGGAAACATTCAAATTCAGTTTGAATCTCCGACACACCCGAGTTCGGCCGTGTTGTTTACGTAAAGTGACTTTGCGATGTGGGCCACAGACGCGTTCGTGATTTTCCCACGAACGCGTCGACTAGTAACACGATGAACGA
>JBBPQD010000018.1:0-37093 GCA_038092355.1 Caloboletus inedulis
CGTTGCGAACCGAGCTAGTATTGTACACCTTGTACTACTACTTGTATGTTGGGATCTTCAACCAATCGCACATTAGCACCGCCCCGTGGGTGTAGGCAACCTGTGACTCCAATGAGCTAAAAAACCCATGCATCCATGACAAGCAAATCGCTCTGGTCGAGCCCTGTCTGCTCAGCAGTGATAAATCACCTCAATCCACAGCTATGTCCTCCCCAGCATCCCGCCCTTCGTTCCATTCACCGTTGCGCTGCCGTCCTTGGACCCGTAAACCCAAGCGCTAGTGAAAGACTTTTTGCAGATGCTGCTCGAGAAGAAGGTAGAGAAAGCAACGGAGCCACCTCCAAAGAAGGCGATACCAGCAAATTGACGCAACACCAGAACTGGACAGGTGAGGAATCGATGCAAGATGCGGTCTTGCGGATGCTGGTCGACAAATACAAACCCCCTCGCTTTGGGCCCATCCGAACCGCGGACCAAAAACTGAAGGAATCACCCCCGCAGGTCCGGCAGTCCGTTGTCTCTGCGCAAGCGGTTGCTCCTACTCTTGCACACCCGTGGCAAGAAATTGCGGACGTGCCATTGCTTCCCAGCATCGAGGGCCATAGACCTTGGCACACTACTTTTAAAGCACCTTCGCATGCGACTGCATCGATAAAATTGGGCAGTTTTGCACCATCCTTTGCTCGCTCATCTGCTGGATCTGACGACAGCTATGAACGCACAAGACGAACCGAGAGAGAGCTGGAGAAGCGCAAACAGCAAGCTCGCCGGTTGTCGCATGCACGCGAGTCGACCTTGGACTACCAACTTGGCCTAAGAGATGGAGGTGCCGGTGATGGACAGACTTCCTTTCAAATAAATCCTGTCAGTCTGAAAGGATGGCAGAGCCTCATAGAAGATCGTATAGAGGTACGAAGGCTTCCTGTACACTTAACGTTGACTCATTCCGTGATCGATACAGAAAGCTCGGCTTTCAGGCCAGTTCGACAAGGTGAAAGACAGGGGGCAGCCAATCGCGCGGCTGAGTGAGGAGCGCAATGCGTTCATTGCCAGGGAGGAGTTTCTCATGAATCGAATAGTGCAGCGCAATGGTGCTGCACCTCCGTGGGTCGAAGTTCAAATGGGTCAGTCATGCATGATCTCTCCTCGATTGCTTGCAAGCTAAACGTTACGTTATAGAGTTGGAAGCCGCAGTGAACGCCTTTCGTGAAGCCCTGAAACAGTCGTGGACCAGGCGCGCGATTCGGATGTTGACCATAACTCAACCTGCTCCTCTCTTGCCGTCGTTATCATCGAGGACAGTTACGTCTCTGCGTGATCGGGAGTGGGAGGAACGAGAATGCTCTTACCATGACACTGCCATCGCCGAACTAAACTCACTCGTCCGTAAACACAATGCCATGGCACCGTATGCGGTCCGCCGACCATATTACACCCGGGACACCGAGCTCGCGAGGACCTATCGCGACTGTGGGGAGGAGATTCTTCGTGGGATATATGAAAGAAGTCAGACTCCCCTACGTTTCAAGTCGAAATGGTCCTCTGTAGACGATGGTCCGCGAAGGGTGAGCACGTTTCTCAGCCTTTGGGATTTCATTCTGCAGTGGCTGCGAGCATTGAGCAAGCGGTTCACCAAGGCTGGTTGATAATTTATTACACTGTAATCACCTCAACACTCACCTGTGACAGATCCTACACTTATATGTAACTGCCATTGTATTCAAGTAGTTCTTACAGACCCCTTGAGACAGTAACCGAATTTTCCTATTTTAATCGTGTTGCCGCGAGGCAGGCTCGTGTCGCAGGAACGTAATCCGGGCCCGCTTCCATTGCGAACGGACGTTGCTGCCCAGGTGTACAAACAGTCGAGCTCTATGCCAAACAACGACGAGCTGGGTTACACTGGTAGAACAATGGAGAATCCGACAGCGGACGGGAGAATTTACGTTGGTCGGTTATTACTCGGTAGGGAGACAACAAAGGCGGACGATTTCCACGACAATATGATGCGCCTCGTGCCCTGCCTCGCCTTTTGAGGACAGCCAGCGCAATTTGCGGGAATCTAATCTATAAAAACCCAACTTGGTTGCTTTTTTCCCGCATCATTTCCACCTTTTTATTTCCTCAGTGACCGCCTTTCTTCCCTGTCTTCATCCCAAATGGCTACCTACGAGAGATTCGAGGAGTACAAATCAGTCCCCGTCACTGGCGATATTACTGTTCGTCGTCTTATTTTCCTCCTCGTTGGCTCTAACGTTGAGCGTCCAACTTACTTTAGCCTGGTGACATCGTCGCCGTCAACCATGACCGCTATGGTCGCAAGGAAGGTCTCGTTGTCGGGTCTTTCACCGACACCCTTGTATGTCGAGAACTTTTTTTTTCAATGACTCCAGCAGCCAACAGTGATACAGGGCCGTCAAATCCTTGAAGTCCAGCTTGAAGCAAATGAAGTTTACCAGGCATGGTGATTCTCAATATTCATTCGGTGCGGTGCACTGGTTCACCGACGCCCTCTAGGTACCCCACCGTCACCCGTGTGAGACGCACAGTGTCCTACTCCAGGCCTGCTCCTGCCCTCAAGCAGCGCACTGTTGAACGACGAATCTACTGGTAATCGCCTAACCGTCGTCGTTCTGCCTCGTCTGCCTTGTTCCTCGGATTGTCGAATGTTTTGTATTATTATGTATCCTTCCGCCCTCCAACTGGGGCGCGCCGCTCACGGTTACGATGCTTGAAGCTCCGTCAGGGAGTGGAATGTTTTCACTCGTATGATAGCTTGTGGGCATCTCTCCGTTGTATTGTCCACGGCATGGACTGCGGTGCAGGGCATTGGCAGAGTTTTTTTTTACACTGGAAATGCTTAGACGTGTGTTGATAGTGGGCCAGTAGGTTGTTGACTTGCGAAACCAACCAACGTCACGTGTCCAAGCGTGATAAAGAGTGACAAGACAAGTTCTTTTGGCACGCTCATGGTGACAGAAAATTCAATCCTCGTGCTCATGAAAAAGTCTGAATAGCCAAAATCTATGTTGCGTGAGTGTAGCGAAGGTGATGCGGACAAATAAATTTGTGGAGAACGTAGTCGGGGGGTGTTAAAGATACATAGGTGCAGAATAACAAAAGTATGTAGCCTAAGACTAAGCATGATGGTGAGATATAATTTGATTTATGCTTGAAGGCCCACTATAGAGGATTGTAGAGATCGGGTTGGCACATGACGGAGTGCAGGAGTCGAAGGGGGTTGCGATAAGGGAGGGGAAGGGTGATGGCTACGGAGGTCGGGGGCTGACGCTGATAGATTCGACGGGTTTAGTGGCTCCGTCGAGGAGCCAGCTCCATGGATTCGTGGCCTGCTCAGTTTCAGAGTGACTGATGAATGACTGGCATTTCCGTTTGGGAGGATCAAAGAAGCGGTAGCTCCGTTCCCATTCGGTAGGAAGTCTTTGCCTGAACCTAGTTCCGATGGTGCAAGTGATGCACTTCTTCCTCTCCCCGCAACCACACTCCGCACAATCCGAGCACCATACACTGACCTCTCTATCTCATCTCTCGAGGCTAGCGACGCCGTAGACTCGTTGACACCGCTAGTTGAGTGGTTCGGCTTAAGGGTCTCCTCTGAGCTTCGTGGTGAGCCGTGAAGTGGGTAAATACCAGGGTGGGACTGTACCACACGCTCGTAATAGAGCATGAACGCTCCTGAAGCTTCTCGCAGTATAGTTTCAATACCACACTCTTTCACGGAATCGTCACTAATGCGAAGCCAGCCCCGGCCAGGCCGATACATCGAGTCGACCAGGTCATCGTCATCTCTGATGTTTCCGTACCGCAGACATTTTTCACACTCGCACCCCAGAGGGTGCACCAAACGCGGCGGGTCAAAGCGAGCCGCGCCACATGATAGAGGTCGAGGTTTTCGTCGGAAACAGACATAGTGTCCAAAGGAATGTTGGCCATAATGACAGACGACGGCGGCCAGGCGATATATAGTCCTGGGTGTCGAGTACATGGCCTGCGTGGGTGTGGTAGAGCGAGGCAGGTTAGGAGGTGGTGCGGAGATTGGAACTGAAGGGACGGTGGAAAGACTGCCGGACGTCATGAATGGTGTGAGGTCTAAGATTTCGGGGAAGATGATGCGTATTGAGTTCTTCATCGCAAACTGGCCATAACTGAGCGAACGATTGAGGTGGAGTGCAAGCACTAGTGGAGGCTTGGCTAATGTTAGACCACACAATGGGTCGGAATTGGAGATAAAATATACCCTTGCAATCATTGCTTGCTTCGTGGAGGCTCTGCTAAGCACCTTGTCCAGTTTCACTCCCTTCACGTCCTCTTCCAGTCGACCATGATCCAACGATGTTCTTAATTTCACCTCTAGTTTCCTTGTTTCCTTTGCTCTGCGCTTCTTCGAAATTGTGGCTTGTGCATCCGAACTGACGAGTTTCTCCAGACGTTCTGCTTCTAGTGCAAGGCGTTCGTGGGTTGCAATCACCGAACACTTGCGACAAATGCAATCGGTCAGCATTTCAAGCTTGGTGTATTCAGCGAGACAGTCTTCGAGTCGGCAACTTGCCTGGCTCATGGTTAGCGCAGCATAGCTTCACAAGTAAGGTAACTCACAACGTATCTCGGGACTGCCAGTTGCCAGCTATCAAAGGCAAAGTGCATGACGGCTTCTGTGTATCCGCATTCCACGCAACTTCTCCTATTGGCTGTTAGCCCGTCGAATACGGTCATTCCTATATCCCTGCCAGCTTCCCCATCAAGTTGCGATAACCCTCCGAGGCCACGATCTCGTTGACGTTCCCTGTTGATGGTGGCGATTTCTTTCTTTATGCACTCGGAGACAAGTTGGAACAACTCCTGAGCATCCTGGTGTTCGCGGGAAGAGAAGAGGCTGTTGTGCTTTCCACGAGAATGGTTCACCAGAGCCTCGATGATCTCAAGCGGTCGGATTGAATGATATGAACTCCGAGGGGCATTTAATTCTGAAAACATGCTTGTCAGCGGGAATACATCTTTTCGAAGACGCCATACAGACCCTGTAGCAATACGAGGAGGGTGTCGATGACTGGTGAGGCAACGTCTAGCTGCACGGCCTTGTCGTGGGCAGCGGCTAGATAAGGTTGCAGGTAGGATAAAGAGGCCATTGCCTAAGGATAATAGTGAGAAATGGCATGCATCATGAAAGATCGTTGGTGATGAGTGACCTGGATAGTGGAGTTCATGAAGCAGTATGTGCCTGAGATGTTGACGAGGCCAGGATAATAGCCTTCGACCAGTTCTTGTCTAGTATCTGTACCGGAATGTCAGAGACCACTATTTGAAAGTCGAGGACTCGGCGCACCTGGTCTGGCATATCCGTTCAGCTCCAGCTGTTCACTGCGAGTACGAACGTGTTTCTTCCTGAGCTTTTTTGTCTCATGCGATGGTACGGCATTCGACTGGCTGCCTCCCCAATTCCAAGGAAAGAACGAACCGAGATTTTCGAGGACCATGATAAATGACGTAGTCCCAAACGAAGACCTTTCGGTAGTATGGACGCAAACAAGCGCAGTGAGAGGAAAAAGGAAGAGAACAACGTAAGGTGCAATCTGCGAGAAGAGCGGGTGTTGGAGTAGGCTTATGAACCAGACTCTTAACTCTTCTGGGGGGTTCATGGAGGTAAATCGCTTTCACGCCGTCAACGACATGAGAACTCCAACTCCTAGTAATTGCGGCGAACTCGCTCAATATGCTGCGATGATACAAATAGACGCCTTGTACTTTCCCGACACTATCAAGCTATCGACGGCTACCTAGCGCAATGGTAGCGCGTTTGGCTTCGATTGCCCAACGGTACCAAAAGGTTGCAGGTTCGAGTCCTGCGGTGGTCATTCTTTTTTGTTAGATCTTCGCGCACGTGACGATGACAGCACTACGCGAACCAGGCGCGTCAGGCAACAAGCACCATATATTCATCATCGCTCCTTGTCCTCACTCTGCCCGTCCGCCAGCACACACTTTGATTTAAAAGTACAACTTTTTACGCTCTACATATAGCCCAGGCAACCATCATGCTACTCTCCCAACACTCTTCCAACCCCCTGGAAGTTGGCTCCTCAGATCCCCGGAACAGGGCATACCACAGAGAATATTTATCCGCGCAGCAAGTACATGGTGTTCAACACTTCACCTCCGAGGATGGTGGTGGAAGCTGTGGTCGCCAAGACATGATTGACTACCATAACCATCTTGCTCAGCTGTACGATCGGCCACTCTCCGCTACAAAGTCCAGGTCAAACGCAGACGAACTGCCTATTATGGTTGATCTTGATGAAGGAGACGAAGAACCGAATTCAATGGACTGTCCGCAGGATATGTGCGACCTCGACGGTTATGAAGATGACGAAGATGGCGGCGGCGAGGATGCAGACGCACCGGGGGAGACGGATGACGAGATGACGATATTCCTCAAACCCGCAGACGAGCGGGAAGAGATCCAGCTGGAAATCGCCAGTTTGCTGGCAGCCGTACCTCAACTATCACACGACTACAGAATAGTGGACCGGCTGGGCACGGGGACTTTTTCTTCCGTGTACAAGGCCATCGACCTGTGGTATCATACCAAGTGGGATAATACGCCATGGCATAGCCATCATCCCCCTTCATCATCAGCATACTATCAAACAGTGCCATACCCCAAAGGGAGTAAAGTCTTCGTTGCCATTAAACGCATCTACGTGACGAGCAATCCCGAACGTATACGAAATGAGATACACATCATGGAAGACTGTCGAGGAACTCGGCACACATGTCAGCTAATCACCGCCTTCCGCAATCGAGACCAAGTAGTCGCGATCATGCCCTACAACCGTAACGAGGATTTTCGCGTAAGTGTCTAGGTCACCCCTCTGTCACATCGCTCGTAACTCCTCTTAGGACTTTTTCATGGACCTCTCAATGGCAGGCATAAAAGCATACTTCCGGTGTATGTTTCGGGCCCTGCGCGATGTCCATGCTCGAGGCATCATCCATCGCGATGTCAAACCTGCCAACTTTCTCTTTGACCCTCGGACCGGCATCGGTACCTTATGTGACTTTGGACTAGCTAGTGTACGTCTCGAACAATCCCTTGTGCCAAACCATGCTCATTCCTGGTCATCAGCGAATGGACTTGTCAACGCCAATGCATGGAGCATGCCTCCATACCCCGCCGTCACGGGAATTTCCGCATGGGAAGATCAAATCCCGAGAGGAGTACGACGTGGACCACCTCAAAAAGATGCAAAAGGAAGCTCGACATAAAAGCTCGTGGACAAGCGATAGGGTTGGATATCCCGAGAAAGACACTCGGTTTGTTTTCAACGCGTTAAGTGCTTGTTTAGCCCGTCTCAGCGATCTGTAGGCCGCATTCAAAGGCTAATCGAGCGGGTACGCGGGGATTTCGAGCTCCAGAAGTTCTGTTAAAATGCGGATCACAAACAGGAGGTGAACTCATTCACGTTTGGAGGGAAGCTTGTGACCTGACTCCCAGCGAAAGCAATTGATATTTGGGCAGCCGGAACAATTTTGCTTTTCTTTTTGACGAGAAAATTCCCTCTATTTCAATCGAGCGACGACATTGAGGCTCTAATGGAAATCGCTACTATCATTGGTCGGCAGAAGATGGAGAAGGCTGCTATCCTACACAGTTCGTACGTTTTCATTTCGAATGATCTTCCATAATGCTCTCTTTCAGGTCGCATGTTCACGACAAATGTGCCAACCTTAACCCTCGAGGGTATCAGTTGGCGAGAATTTGTTGAGAAGCAAAATCCCGAACTGATGCAGGTGCCCCGTCCTGACCCTCGTTACTATCCGTACAATATGTACGAAGGACGATCTACGCCTGATCGCCCCCTTCTATCGTCGTCAACGGCGCACTCGCCGTTTTCCCCCAAGTATGGTGAGGATCACTCATCACCAGGTTCTGCCATACCTGCGCATACGATCCCGCCATATCCTACGGAAGAATCGCACAGAGTCGACGTGGAAAATGCATTTTCACTCTTGAAGCAATTAATGGAACCGGAATCCCACCGCCGTATTACCCCACGCAACGCGTTATATCATCCATTCCTCACAGACCCCTCGGAAGCTGAGGATGATGAACTCTTTCCGCATCCTTCCAGTGAAGGGGTATGTCAAAAATACCATTTTAAAGACGCGGTCACGGAGGAACATTGTGTACTACTCAACATCGATGGACAAGAAAAGGTCAGGAGGCTAGTAGCTGGTGAGGGAATAGCTATTGGGAGCGCACCTTGCGAGTTTCATAGAAGACAGTTCGGATTGGAAGACTAACACAAGAAATGATGTAGGGTTTGTAATATGGTGTTACGAGGTCCTTCCTTGGTTTTATCGCGCGAATGGAACAAAAAGATGACCACCGCAGGACTCGAACCTGCAACCTTTTGGTACCGTTGGGCAATCGAAGCCAAACGCGCTACCATTGCGCTAGGTAGCCTTGACGTTCTGATCTCCGCCAAAAATCAATGGCCCCACTGGCATACCCTTTCAAATTTCGAGAGCCATATAACTTGCGTACACTCGATTGTACGTCTGACTCCGAGTCTGAGCATGGCGCTTAATTGGGTGACGATTGTTGGTGCCAGACCCTTGCTCTTGCAGGGGGAAAGCTTTATCGAGACTATCGATAACGTTAGATGCAACCTCACCGTCCCAGCCGCACCCTCATCCTCTGGAACGAACGGTGGGCTGAAGAAGCACGAGGCAGTCGGCACCATGACCCTCACAGATCAACGGGTATGCGCTAGCACATGTACTATTCAGACACACCTTAACGATCACCCCCGCTGGAGAGCAGCTTATCTGGACTAACCCCGACACCAAGTCGTCGTTCAAGTCGTTGACGATACCCCTGTCCTCAATTCTCTCCTCCAAGTTCGAGCAGCCCGTATTCGGGGCGAACTACCTCACGATCGGCGTGAAACCCACGCCTGAAGGTGATCTGACGGATGGGACCACACTCGAAATCAGGCTCCTCAATACGGGGATGTTTAGATTTGTGAGTAGTCTGGAGAAGACGCGTGAGAGGGCGATATTTATGAAGAGGCAGTTGGTCGAGGACGAAGAACATTTACGTTAGTGATATTCACATTTTTGGTTGGTTCTGTCTGTTCATGAACTTGCCCCTCACAGCCGAGTATACGTCTCCTAGCACATCCTCAGCGAGTGGACCTGCAACCTATGTAGATCTTCCTCCAGGCTATGACGGCTGAAGAAGACATCCTCATACTTAAAAACCGACTAGAGATTGACGGTCGTATCTCATCGTTCATGCACATGCACTCATGTTGGAGATGACCTGTAGCCGTAGACGCCACTGGCAATCTGTTTGGTTCGTGACTCCGTCGCTGGGATTGATTGGTGTTAGTGGATATATACACTGGCTGCATCGCGATTATCTTGGCAAGAGAAGCGACTGTTCCCCTCCGAATCTTTTACAATCTGGAAGAGATGGGTGGAGATAAGTATTCGAGATGCACCGCGAGGAACAGCCGGTCACCACTTGCAGTTCGAATCATCCATATTCAGGACTCCATCATGATTATTGGCTTTCATGTCGAGGGTCATTTCCGAGAAACCGACCGAGTAACGGAAGGGATAAATTTTCCATGTCGGCACGGAAGGGCAATGTCAATCAAAGAGACAGTTATGAGCGGGTACTCTCGGGTATATACCAGTGCCCTGTGCACAGCTCTAGTGATCTCCTACTGCGATCACGAGTCTGGTCTCGCGAAGATAGTCGTTGAACAATAAGTATTACACGTCGAACTGGGGGCACCGAATTGAATGCAAATCGTAATGTAGGGCCATATTTACGATCGCGCAACTAGGCTCCTACTGACCGGCAGGGATCAGATTGTACGTCTGTCGCGTCTGATGGGACGTGTGCCTCCACCAAGTTCTGTTGTAATACTGTTGTGAGTAGCCGAGCCTACCAGCTCTTGCGACGAGATTGTCTGACACGTACGGACGGCACTTCTGCAGCCAAATACACTCAACCCATTAAGAACTGAATACATGCCTACCTCCGCTTTGTCGTCAAGACGGATCTGGGGCGTGGAAGAGATGATGCTTATCATGTCTCCTGTTCCTGGGTTATCCTCAGATCTGTCCTTCCCGTAGTCACCTCGTTGACGATTCATAGAGCCGCGAATATTAGGTTTTGGCTGACTCTCAGAGCTACTCTCAGGGTGATCCCAGTGCGGAATAGCGCATTGAAATTGAGCATCACTGCCAATCAGCATTGCAGAAATGGGATCATCAGTTCTGCTTTTTTGCTAGCCGTAGAGTTGTGATCGCCACTTCATCCGAGTGGAGTTTGGCCCCGGTTCAGAGAGAAGATAAATGTATCCCGCAATGCCAACATTTCAGAACCCCATGTTGTGCTTGTAACAGTCTGAAAACGAGGAGTCAGGAGTAATGGCCATCGGACCTCCAGATCCGAAAGATCATGCCTATGGATGAAAGAAATAGAACCTGGAGGTTACGAGTTAGTCTGTGAGGGTTCTCCATGCCAAGTGACTAAAGAAGAGACTTGTCTGAGGCTGTAGAGTTAATGATAGCGATAGCTTGAGGTGCTGGTGACAGAAGATTGTCACGACCCCGACAAATTTTGATCTCTTTCCGTACGTCGCGCGCCTTCAACGAGCCACCCACGCCACTGGTCTTCTGCCAATGAGATTGGATCAGAGAAGGGCAAGGTTTTAAGAAATGAGGTCGCAATGATGAGTTGACTACCTTGGTCGTGTCGCTGTAGAGAAGAACATAGTATCTAGACCTGGCGCGGGTAACGCAAACCGCCTAATTCAGCTCGAAGGTTCAAGCTCCCAGATGCTTCCTCAAGTCCATCAGCCAATACTTTCAACATTTATTGAATGCATCTAACCAATAATGATACAAATGAACGGACGTAAATGAGCGAGTAATAATCAAAAGTCAAGTCGACCCCAATATATAATCTGTGCTTATGAACCAGGGAAAAGACACAGTTAAAACAATGCGATGATCAATGCTCTCAACTAGATATCCCTTCCCTGACCCTCCCGACCAAATAGTCGAGGTACGCCAGCGTCCTCCCGATGGCTACCGTGGAGGCTACGAAGATGGGTGGATTCGAGAGCGACTCCAGCCGCTGCCCAAGACGTCAAACTGGGGATCAAAGACGTCAACGTCGGAGAGGAGACTCGGGGTGGCTGAGAATGGGGGATATTCAAGCTACCACCAGAAACAAGTGGATAGAAATCAGATGGTCCAGGAGCGGAATCAGGTTTCGAGACTTGTGGTGGTACAGGAGAACTATGAGCAACTCCGGAGATCGTGTGCGATGCGACTTGTTTGAAGTTTTGTGCCGTTCGGCTGAGCGTTCGTAATACCGACATACGTTCCAACCAAGGCCCAGCTGGTTCAGCGGGATGAGCAGCGCTCTCATTTCCACCCCCACTTAGATTCATGAACGTCGAATGGATAGAAGAATCCGAGAGACCACGCCGGCGGAGGGTACGTTCAAGTAGAGGACCATGAATATCATCAGTCTCTGAATCTCCGATACTCCGGCTGGAAACGGAGGGAGCGTCAAGGATTGCATCCACGTCTCGTGAGAGCTGGGACGGTTTTCGTTTTCTGGCTGCAGATCTGCCTAGAGTGGCGGTACCAGTTTCTACAGGTTCCATAGTTAGAAATGCGGACTGGACACGACGAGGTGCGCGAGGCAGGACGACCCATGGGTCTGACGTGTCATCTGGGTGTGGTGCACCCGCGAAGATGCCCATTACGCTACGGACGTTGGTTTGTGTCGATGCGGATGGATGGGGGAGACTATGTAGACTCGGAAGATGGCCATGTGCCTCCTCATTATCCGGGTGTGCCGAGAATACGCTGGTCACTGATTTACCAGTACCAGTCACGGAAAATTCGACGTTAACAGTAGTAGCAGAAGCCGCAAGTGCTGGGCCGATCTTTGGCACCGGACGTGAGACACGAATGTTTCCATGGCCTCTGTTAGTTGGCTGCGGAGGTGTTCGCGGCGTAGAGAGCAGTAGACTCGCGTCATGTGATGAAGAACTGAAAAGCTTCGAGAATGGGGCCATCCAACTTGTTCCGGTGCCGATCACCTTTCTTTGCTTTTCCATTGCCTCCGCTCTCGCCGGGTCGAGGGCCATCTCGCTGACTTTGACTGCGACAGTTGGCTCCAGTATGACATCATTCAGAGTGACACGCATTTGACCCATTTCCTCGAGGACTTCCTTGAATAGCTTGAAAAGCCCCCGAAGATCCTTCCGTGTACACAACGTGGTTATCTTGTCGTCTTCGAGCCACACACGGTATTGCGCCCGAAGATGCGAGACGTCCGATAAAATATTACCAACGGTTGTTCGAGAAAGATGTTTGACGTCTGCGCCACGCAAGTGCTGGCGTTTGAGGCGGTTCGTGAGCGTAAGGGCGTCAGCCTGTGTCATGCGATGGAGGAGGGAATGCATGCGCTCCAAAAGGCTGGACATCGGCGAACCAATACCATCAAGCAGTGACGAGGAATCCGAGTGCCCGTCGTGAGGGAATACAGACGAGTGATCCATAAAAGATGGTGGCGTTTGACTGACAGCGTGTAACCCAGGCCATCCGTCGGTCTGTACAGCTTTCGTTGCTTGATTCGGGTGCAGCAGCCCTTGGTCATATTCTGGTTCGTTGTCCGTGTCGAGGCTGTGACGGGACGGAGCGTATTGGGATTGAGGATGAACGAGACCGGTATACTTCGTTGCTGAGGCCAATAAGGAGTCTGCTGGAGAGAGCGGTCTACGACCGGTCTCAGGAGTCAATGGTTCCTGGCAACAAGAGTGAGCTACACTAACATGAAATGAGGATCACTTACGTATGCACGGTGGGAGCGTGACTCGACGCTGGATGGACGTCTCGTGGAGCCAAGAAGCTTTGATTCTTGTCAGGCAACACATGCAACTAGAACGGCGTCTCTTACCGAGTCTTTGGCAGAGGAAGACGGCCCACTCGACGCTCGACAGTGTTTCGATGGAGTTTCGACTGGTCGACCGGTGAATCTCTGCTATTTCAAAGATGTGTACAGAAGTTTTACCTCGTATAGGTGGCGCGATGCTCTGTTCTCCCAATTCGCTCTGCAACGCCTGCAGATCCTCACGCGACTCTGTCAATAATTTATGCAACTCCTTATTGTCTGCTTTTAGCATCTCATTGTCTACCACCAAAGACTCGATGACTTTGATGACTTCCGGGTCTTCCTCTGCAGCAGACTTGGCGACATGCTAAAAAAACCGGAAATGAGTCACATGACGCACAGTCCACTACTGGAAGACGAACGGAAATTTGAAGACCCTCCAGCCTGGAGCGTACGTCCTGTAAGAGTGACTTTGAAGACTCTAAACGTTGTAAGCGTCTGATCTCGAGGTCATCTTGCAATCGGCGGACTTCAGTCTGTAATTTGTCTAGATGGAACCGTGAATTGGCATCTCTCTCAATCTTGTCGGAATTGTTTACCTGTACGATGCTTGAGGGCAGCCAGACGCGCCTCTGCGAGCTTTGCCCGCTGAGCCTGGCTGTCACGCTCTTGCCGAATATCGTCATTCTCCTGGAGGACAGCAGATAGTCTGGTATCCAACCCCACAGTACGCGCGTGATGAGCGCTCAATCTCGAGATTGCACTGCGTGCCTCATCCAATTCATGTAACAAGGTCTTTTTTGACGCCTCGGTAACCTCGTTGTTCAAAAGTGCCTGCGTGAGCCGCTGCACGAGATCTGTCAGGACAGCGGCGTGCGAATCCAGAAAGGACATGTGAGACTGACTTTCTCGAGCACCGCATTCTCTTTCAGCAGCTCGGCCACTCGTGTATCCACTTCGGCCGGGTCTATCTCGGTGTCCGGAGGTGCACTGTCTTGCGTAGCTTTCCGTAGGGCAGAACCACTCGGCTGTGCTAGAGGTGAGGACGTAACGTCATGGAGAGTGCATGTGAGACGAACCTCGTGCCTACGTACATATGCCTCATGGCGCTGAAGCAATGCAGACCCGACCTCTGTGACGGGGATGGGCATACTGGTGGTGCCCGCCCTGGCATTCAGACTCACCTGCACTAAGAACAAGCCTGCTCTCGAGTTTGGATTTGAGAGCGAGCCAGGCCTTTGTAGCGTCGCACTCTTCGCTTCCACAACAGCAAGAGATCGGTCTCTGAGGCTCGGGAGAGGGCACCCTAGAGAAGTTGGTCAGGGCAAGTGTGAGGTCGTCGATGGTGCTCGTCGCATGGTAAAGACTGCTGGTAAACGGGGAGTCTGGGGTGGCAGGACGGCAGTCTGAGGAGTTGACCTGCATCCGGAATGAAAATGGGAGAGACACAGAATACTGTATGTGAATGCGGGGTCACGGTGACTACAAAGGGCGAATGCATTCGTGGGAATTGCCATATACAGTAATCATTTCCATTCTCGAACATCAGATCGGCGACACAAAGATATTAGATTAGCAACTGTAACATGATAAAGTATCTGCGAGAAAAAAAAACAAATGATACACGGTAAACAACGATGGGGAGATGCGGACGATATTATACATGCCAGTTCCAACCCTTATTCCAAACCAACAATTTTAAGCACCAGCTCCGAAATCCACGCAGCAATCCTACTCCATTGGCTTCTGTTGGGTGCCAGAAATTGGAAGCTCGTTGCGAGTCCTTCCATGTTCAGCTCTTCTAGTCGTTTCTTCACTCCCTGTGCCCCACTCCCTTCGTCGACAGTACTCAGGGTCGACATCGATCCCCCTTTCACCGCCAGAGCGCGTAGAGGATCCTGAGAGAGGCGGAAGATGTTCGACACAGCCCTGATGATCGACGCATTTCCCGAGGCAGCAAACGTCTCCTTGATCCTGTCCTGCAATGTGTCGTAACTGTGGTGCGGGGAAATGAGTTAAATAAATTTAGAGCCAGGGAAAATTTGTCGCACATCATAGACAATAGCTCCGGATAAGCAATGCTAACGTCCAAAAGTAGGTTATACAGCATCTCCGTTTCCGCGTCATCGCCTTGTGCAGTCGTGAGCATGGTGGTGACGAAGGAAACTACAAGCAATGCTGCCGTGCTGTCCGTGATCGGAAGCATATCAACCTCAACACGCGGGACGAAATCACTGTCATGCGACGGTCTTGTGGCAGGGGTGAACTCTTCCGCATGGCAATCTTGCAAAAGTCTGATATATGACTCGCGAGTAGTGGAAAACGGAATTAAAGCAATGAAGTAACCCAGTGCATCGGGAGACAGCACATATGGTGCACCTTTGGGAGGTTGCTCGCTGCAGCGCACAGCGACAGAGAGCAAACTTCTGAGGACAGTCTCCGCAGAGGATTTGAGGTGACTGTGACGAACTCCCTTGAAAATGATCGAGGCCAATGAGAAGGAGAAACTAGACTCGAAGGATAGGCATAATAGGCGGTCCAGTTGGCACACTATGTCCTCGAGTTGCGTGCGGCCATCTAAGAGGACGTTGGGAATCGTGCTTTCATCAAATGCACCATGCAGCGCAAGCGTTTCGGTCGTTGCACGCAAGAGGTCCGCAGCTTCAGCGTAAATGGAAGTGTAGCTGGACTGAAGCAGGGCAACCGCAAGCCAAAACACCTGGCAAAGGTACCGAGACCCTTCTGGCAATGAGGGAACCACCTTGCAGATGCATCGAAGCATGCAAACCACAGCAATGGTGTCCGTCTCGGTTGACTGACCCAGGGCGGTCTTGAACGCCACGAGCATCTGATAAACAAGATCATCATCGACCTCCGAAGTTGCCAGTGTGCCAAGCACAAGGAACGCCCTTGCTTGTATCGCCGTGGGGAGTTGAAAAGCCGTCGATGTAGCCAAGCTCATCCATCGCGCTCGCCAAACATTTAAGACCCCTGAAGTGCAGGTGAACTCGATAAAGGCGGGTACAGGCTGAGTAGTTCTTACCTTTTGAACCTGCTGTGACTTCGACGATCCTAACGAGCAATCGTATCAAAGCTTCTTGAGAATCGATCATTGCCTTGTCGTTCGGTGGGTCGTAGTTGCAGTATTCGCTTGTGCTAGACTGTCGGGTGAGACCAAATAACTGGAGGCTCTCGATAGTAATGAACTCGTCCATCAGTGCGCGTAGATCGGGCCCATTTGCATCTTCTGCTCTGGCGAGGAAAAGCGACTGCAGGAAGTTCATGATAACACCATAAACAGACTTTCGCACGAGGGTTTGTCCAGTTCCAGCGACGAGGGTGACGATATGGCAAATATCAGGGACGTACAGCTGGTCAAAGACTGCCTGTTTCGAATGGTTGCTGGCGATAAGAGCAAACCGGGTCAGCGTAGCGATTTCATTCCAGTGGACATTCTCAGGCAAAGTCCTCGAAGGTTTCAGGGACGTCTTCCCAAGGACCTTCCGTAACTTGGAAAAGATCTTCCCTCGCATATTAATTGAGGCGAGTGCAGCTGCAGTTCGGGCAATTGTTTCACACCTACGTGAACCGATACCACCGTCTGCTGCTGCGCGGATCAACTCGTCCAGAACCACATTCACAATTGTCGCATCGAGCTTCCCAATTTCGACCCAAACATGCTTGTGGATCATGGAAGAAATCTGGTAGAATGTGTCAGGATTATCAAGGATACGAACGGAATGGGCAGCACACACCTCCAAGTCTGCGATAGTCAGGTCTATCAATGTGCGAATGCAGTCGCGCAGTCGCGCGCCCGAGTGCTCGTACAAGGGGTTTGAAGGGTTGCAGAAATGAGCCAGATTTCTGATCCATGGACTCATATACTGGAGACAGTTGATGCGCTGCGCGACACCAACTTTGTCCATTCCCGTGGAGATCACAGACAAGAAATCTAGCGTGAGTTTCGGCGCGAATCCTGCAAGTCGGTCGCTGAGACTGGTGACGAAGGTAGATAGGTCACCAGGAATAATGCCAGCTGACGAGGTGTCAGACACGAAATAAGACCACACAACTAAGCTCACCTTTAGACGCGATGATTGGATTCTTGTCGTAGTCAAGATACGAACAAATCGCGCCGAGGAGGTCATATGCAGCACCGCGAAGTTCTTCTTGGTCCGAGTCAATATTAATCATACCCACGTGTAGAAGAGTGGCTGAGATATTAGAAAATCTCGGGAACCTTTCAATCCGTAGGACCTGGCTATCGCGAAGTTGGCTCTTCGCAGACCTGATGGCCTATAGGAAAATAGTAAGCCTTAGGGAGTATCATGTTATTGGAAGAGTATACCTTGACAATGTTGTCACGATGCGGTGAGGAGAAATAAGATGTCACTCCCTGTCTGCTCAGCCTTATGATAAATTCGTGTGGGTCGAGGCCAGTTGAGACATTGTACGCATCGCTGACATCAGCCAACGATATAATCTCGGTCGATTTACATGAAAGAGAGGGCGAAATGACCACCGCCCGAATCTGTTTCTAGGGTCAAGCTTATGGGAATATCGGAGCCGAAGCTACGGACCGAAGTTATACGGATGTGGGTGAGCGCAACCTCCATGTTGACTGGCATACGTATGTCATGGGCCTGTCTCATTGTCACCTCGGTGAAATCCACGCTGCTTTCCTGTTCCAGAGACGCTGTGTTCCGTGTTATAACACAACTTGTAGTGATAATATGCCACGTACTAGGATACTCCAGGGCAGGCAGGCACGATTGAGGAATATGTTGCAGTAGCTCGGTGACAGAGGAACAAGCTTTGATGCCGCTCGAAAGGATCGTGCCTATCAGTGAATTCAACGATTGTCGTTACTTGGCTGCGGAGAAGGGAAACACAAACCTGCAGATATGTTGTATATTCGCCTCAGGTAGCGTTGGGTCAACGAGTTGGCATTCAAAAAGTAACCGTTCATGAACCGCTGGCGCACATCCATTGGTATGAGCTGGGAGCATATCTTTAGCCATTGGACGGGGATCTCAGACGTGGATGTGAACGAAGTGCAATCTAGGATAATCTCATAATGTCTTTTCCCGTACTCGGGGCTAGTCAACATCTAAATCGTGCAAAGGTTAAGTAATCCACAGGTCTGAAGTTGACGTATACTTACCTTTAAAATATGATACATCAACAGTTCGATGTCAAGAGCCTCCACATCTATCTTGCAGACACGCAAGACGAAGACGACAGGTACATCCTAGAATAAGCGTTAGTAATGTCCATCGTTACACCCATCAGCTTACCTCCGCGACATCTGCAGAGACAAATATATCTCGGACGGGCTCGATATTACGATGACAGCAACGATTCATCAGATCAACGAATTCTCGGTGTTCTGAGCTTGGGAGGAGAGAAAGACGCGGGACTTCAGGAGCTTCCTGGAGCTCAACGAGAAGGTTGCATAGTTGGTCCCATGCGCGTCTGGCGCCCATCGTCACCGAATCGTCCTCATTATTTGGCTTCACGTAGCTGAGTAGTTCCTTGCCGATCTTGTCTGCATGCTTGTCTAGAAAACGATGCAACACAATCGTGTCTGTGTCGTCTGCAGTGGTACCCAACCATTCACCCGCATCTTCGTCAGTAGCTGTTGCAGAGTATTTCTGCATAGAGAAGGATTGCATTAGTTTCGCTCAAGTGGTACACTGAGATTGTTCACATTAACTTCACTGAGGAATCGTGTGACATTGGCGATGTTCGCCTTCAAAAACTCATTTAGGCAGACCATATGTGCCTCCTTCGCGAAGAAAATGTTGTTGGCCAAATTTTGCATGACCTTGGCGATGATCATGAGACCCCGACGAATAACTCCGTCGTCTTTGGGCACCTCAACATCGACTACTTCCGGAGCGACGATGGCAGGAGAAATGAAACTAGGGGGGAAATGAACATTGTTTGCTGTGTTCACCTAGTTGGTACTTGCCGAAGAAACATGAAAGCACCAAGCGCAGCGAACTTTGATTCAGGCCAGACTTGATAACTGTCGAGCGTGAGATGATATGATGTTGGACAGACATTAGCTCTTACACTACTTTCGCCAGGTGAGCGCACACCTCGCGAAACATCCTTCAGAGGAATGAGTGAAGAAGCTTCGAGGAGTTGGAGGGATGCTTACGGTGGAAGGGCAGGAACCGAGGAACCGATGATCTCAAGGAAGGACGACGCGATGAACTCAACATCTCGCTGATTCTGTTCTAACTTGTGTTTTGGGGTTTTTGCTGGGTCGAGATCATAGGCATGGCCCGGAGGCATTGATGTCATGGTTTTGATCAGCGGTAGGGTGAGACTACGGAGATAATTATAACCGTGTATCCTGGCGAAGGCAGACAAGAATCTTGTGCAAGTCGAGTTGCTTCTGAACAGGTCCGCATCGCTGGCTATACGTGCTGTTGGCTTACGCAAATTCTGTGAGGTGAGACATTACCTGTGTGTGCTATCTCTCGGTCTATCATGGTCTTGAGTAACGCGACCAGAGAGGCACGGGTGTCGAAGATATTCATAAGCACCGAGATCATCATGTCAACCTCGCTGGCTGGACAGCATTCACATATTACCATGGCAAGGACCATCTAGATGTGCGTGAGCAGGAAGCTTTTGGCAACAAAGCGACAATTCGTACATCAGATCCTTTGACGAGCTACAAGGAAAGGCGTCAGGTCGAGGTTAAGTGTTGTAATAAACGGTCATACCTCCCGCAGCTGATTCCGGCGAGCTTGCAGTTCAGGATTACGTTGAGGCTCGAATTTCGTGCCCTTGCCCAATACACGAGCAAAGACATGGACAAATATCGTCCGTTTCCTGAGATCTGAATCATAGGCCAATGTGATACAATGCTTTACACCGTTCTCAGAGTTGGCAACTACTAGATGGGAGAGTCCGGTAATGACCAGCTCTCGCACATCGGCTTCTTTCTGGGATGTCGGCATTCTCTGGGTAATGATAAGCTAGGCCTCAAAGGTTGTAGAGTATGTGCGTTACCTTCTGCACCGAGGGAACGTCAGAGGTCGAGTCGAAGCCCTGAGATCATCATGAGGAAATGATGAAAAACGGAGAAAAAGAACGTACAGGTTGCTCGGACTGGCATACATCAAGAGCTCTGAGAAGGATGTGAGAGTACCTGATAAACAGACGCGAGACCGCGTGCCCCAAGTCGTCACCGTTGTGGGGTACATTGGTGTCGATGGATTGTAACTTGAGACGATCAAGGAGCTGGACAGCCGTCCGCAAGGCAGACATATTAATGTCGTACTGAAGCTGAATGGCATCGGCTTCCAAATTCTGAAATCGGGCGGTTTTTGTTCAAACACGGTCCTGATAGACATCCATGAGCAACTCACCAACGGCGGATCTTGGAACCATTCCATAATCGCGTCCAAAATTCGGTTTCGCGACAGATCATCCTTGCGAAGTGTTAGGGCATCTGAGCGCTCACAGACACTGCAAACCAGGCTACAAAACTTGATGCGAATACGGTATGAAGCTGGATCATCGAATCTGGAAATAAATCCGACAAGCACATGAAGGAGTGACCCGAGGTCAATGCTCAGGGCTTCGTCAGGTGGCATCTGCGCATTATCAACGAGAGATTTCAACACCGATATGAGCTTCAAGCAATCAGCATCCGAGCGACAAACTGAATCATAAATCTTATAACTAACTTGGTCAAGGAACAAACCATATTCATCTTTGAATTCTGAACCAGCACCTTCGGTGATGTTTCGCGTGATTCTAGTAAAAAAATCGCTTAGACCAAACAGTAACGAAGACCGATAGACTTACTCGTCGAGGTGCTTGAACAACCTCGCAAAGAGGCGAGGGCTGAGTTCCGATCCCAGCGCTTCCCTCGCCACTTCGCGCACACGGATGGTATCATCGACGAGAGCGGCTGTTAGGAATTCGATGAAAATATTGACTAGTTCTCCAGGGTCTCTCAGAGCGCGCATTTCATCAGGAAGGAACTCTGCCGGAATAACAGCGGTCAATGCACCAGGCTCGTGCTCATCCTGAACGGTAGCACCACCGAAAGCGGCCAAAAAGAGTGTAAGATTCCGCCATTGGAAGAATTTCTCCTGTGTTGGATATTAGTATAAATTACCTCGAACCAAAGCAACGCTCCGCACTTCAAGCAACAAACTCTGTTCTTGCTTGCTCAAGTATATCTCGTCGAAGGCAGCAATAGAAGCAAGAGGGTTTGGAACGACGAATTCCGATAGTGAACTCCATCTCCAGAAGCACTCTTCCCACACAGCGATGTTAATTGGGGAAGTGTATGCCACCAAACGGAGTAGCTTTCGTACGCGTTTTTGTTCACGGACGCGGCCTTTTGCCGTGTTAGTCAGCGTTGCATTGCGACTGGATCTCAACTTACCGACGACAACAACACTTGGATCACCCAATTGCTCATATATCGGATTCCGCTTCGACCGTTCCTCCTCCGTTAGGCCCATGTTTACCGGGGCATCAGGATGACGTTCGGCTTGTGCGATGAGGCGAAGACCTTGTGCCGCAAGCTGTGAGACTTCACTGTTCACGGAGGTAAGTGAGACGAGGAAGGATATTTCACTCAGAGCGAAGGCTGGGACACGATCAGGATTAAATTGTAGTCGTTTTGCATGATCACCCTATACATCGCGTGAGGGATTTCCGACTCAGGCAAAATGGTGAATGTACCTGGCTCTTCCTATGGTACGTCTCCATCACTTGATGACACACAGATATCCAAAGCCTTTGGCTATCGGGCTCAAGTCTGGTCATGAGAAGCTTCTTTGCCTGGCACAGGAGTGCGGCGGCCCTATTGATAGATTAAGCCAGGAATGCAGTAGGAACGATGTCGCGTTACTCACAGGCTTTGCTTTAAGCGGTCCTCGAAGTAGGCGTAATCAGAATCTTCGGGGGACATTCGGAAAAACATATCCACAAGGCATTGGAAAGTTGTAGCCGCAGAGATCTTGACCGAGGTATCTGCTTCAGAGTCCCAAATACGCGTGAATGTGATGCTCCACTGGAGCGAGTCTTCCTCGTCTACTGGAAGCATAGAGTAACTGAGGTCCGCACGCCAAAGGGCCAGAATTGCTAGAAGCAAGAGGTCCTTGTCCGTCAGAGTTTCCGACGTGAAACGCTTAGCTTTGGGCCGCGTCGCTGCTCTTCTGATGTTGCCATTCGTGTCGACTTCACTGCGACGTATCGAAGCGGTCTAACAAAATGCGTGAACCACGACGATACGAAGAAGTCGAATTGATGGTACCTCGTAAATCCTTCTAGATCTCAATGCGATAATCCTTCGGAGATTTTCCATTGAAGGCTGCCACGGAAGCCGGGCCGCCTAGATCATCATATGAAACTCTATCCGCATATTTTTCGTGAAGAAATACCTCTGATGCAAGGATTGATGCAGCCTTGATAGCACAGATCTTGACAGCGTCCGCCCGCTCAGGTTCCAAACATGATATAAAAAGCGAAACCGATTCATCTTCTGGGAGGAACCGGAATACTGCCACAAGCGCTTCCGCGTATGTCCCGATGTCAATCTCGTCGAATGAATCCCAAAATGGCTTTTGTTTCACGCCAGCCACCATAGCCATCTACAGATCGATGAGCTGTGCACGCTATACTTCCATAGCGCAAATCATACCCTGATCTCATGCGCGATGTCTGTAGCGAGGTGTCTCAGTGGCAACTCGCCCTCGGGCGATATTCTGAAACCCGCACGGCACATGTCGATAGCACAGACAAATGCTACATCCGACAGCTTTGAATGGGTGTTTACGTGACGGACAAGGTCTTCCACAAACCGGACATCCTGCTGTGCTGGTTGAGTAAATAATGCATGAGGAGCGGGTATACTTACCTTTCTGTGGGAAGAAGACTTTTGGAGCTGCATAAAGTTTACAGTGCGGGAATGGGTGTCGATTTGATAATCGGTAGTTAGTCGATCAGTCCACAAGGAGGAAAGGACGGTCAGCGTAGGCCAGAGAGCTCGCTCTCGGCCAGGCTCATTGGCGATGTAAAGCAGATCAAAGACTCTTTCGGCTGATCCTTCAAATTTTCCCCGCGTACGAACAGCTTCATTGTATTCCTGAGGATAAAGTTCTACCCAATTCCACAAAGCCATGCGAAGGGGGATTGCGACCGCAGCTTGAGCCTGTTTTTTCATGTTTACGAGAAGAGATGACAGCTCGTGAAGAACCTGAACAAGACGCGACCTGTCCATGGCACTATGAGTCATGAGCAGCAAATCGACAGTGTCTGGGTTGTCCTCGGCTGTGTTCGCGAGATAGTGAATTTTGGAGCGGATGCGATGGAAAACTACCATCCAATTTGAGGCAGATAAGCAATATACTATACGACCAGCAAACTTGCTTATCAGGATGTTGAGCGCCATCGTCGATTTGACAAGTGCCATGTGAGTGCGCTCGAAATGAAATGCACGGTTGAACTGGCCAGAAGCGGTGCCTGAGGATTGGAAGGAAGTGGCTGAGAGCTTGAACTTGAGGAGAGGTTTTGATGCTTGGAAAATGTGGGGGGGTAGGGGTGGACCGTCGTATGCATTGTCGTCCGGGGTTGAGATAGGTATGTCAACGGACTCGAAATCACGGAGGGACGCGTCAGGAGCGAGGTTGGAGGAAGACATAAGTCGACTCTCTGGGGCGGCAGTTTGTCGAAGATAAAGAACCATGACGCTCAAGACATAGCGTGCACAGTTGTCGTCGAGTGGATCTATCTCTACCCAAGGAAGAGGCGGTGTTGAAGATGAGAATTCCGAGGATGATGCGTGAGCGTTCCTAGAGTGCCATGTGGTGGATGAAGGGATAGAAGCATTGTTATTTCGTAGTGTCTGTCTGGAGATTGAGCTTGGTTTGCTGGCACGTGAACCAGACCGAGGGTGGTCTTCTTGGCGAGAGCTCCATCTGGAAGACATGGTGACAGACAAGATCTTGAGAACGAATAACTGGGATTGGAGTGCCTCTGTGGTCATTGCTCCAGCGGCGTCGATTTGCTGTTTGGCGGGTGGGTGAGCGGAGGATGGACATGCGACTGGAGGTGGAAGTAGAAGTGACGGACCTTTGCGAGTCGTTCGAGGAGCTCGCTGAGGGACCAAGCTATGATATCGAGGGAATCGTATGCAATCTCGACAAGGGCATCGACGGCACCTTGGGTGGCTGGATCACCCTCGACCACGTCTAAGGCAAGACCAGAATTGACGGGTAGCTAAGAGACAGAGATAATTGGCGGGAAGGGGCAAAACGCGTGAATAAGAACACAGACCTTGTACTTTATTCTGTTAATGAGTGCCTGCACGTTTTTCTGCTGGGGGGTTGCTGAGGCGGCTGAGTAGGCAATGGACGGGGGTTGAGTGAGGCCATTTCCGAGAGCATGATGAGAGTCGTTGCTTCTATGCGCTCTCGACGAAGATTGTGCGGGGGCGGGATGTCCAGCTGATGCGGACGGTCTGCGGATTGGCATGGCTGCAGAGAGCCCACCACGAGCGGGACGTGTTTGCGGGACAGACTCGTCCGTGCGAGAATCCGAAACCTGGAGACTGGCGTCTCTTGCTTATGTAATAAGCATCCCTGAGGGTCAACTTCAAGGGATCAAGTCCGACACGACTACACTGTGAAAGCGGACGAAAGGACATGTAAATTGCGGTAGAACAGGCTGGAATGGAATTGTTTCATGACGAGTTGACGATGCGACGGATGGAGTGGCACTGTGCCAGTGAGGGGCGAACTCAGCACCTGAATCACACAGCCACGCTGGTGGGACCCATATGGACCCGCAAAAGGCAAGGGACAGCTCGGGCTTCTCTGGAAAGGCTGGCAGGTATGTACTACGTCGATCCCAGACCAGACGGGGATGATTCCATTGTTCGCCATTCCGGGCTAATAGCGGTGCGTGTCTTGGTTATTGTGCGCTAAATCGAGGAAGCTCGGTGGGTGATACTACCGGGGACATTGCCAGGCTGCCACGCAGTATCACTCGGATGACCCTGTCCGATGCCAGTTAACTCCATGGCGGTTGAGGACAGACTGAACTTGTCAGATGAGCCTGACGGTTGTTTCCCAACTCCGACCGCAGACTCTCCGCGAGGGACGTATATTGTCTCCAATCGATTTATTTTTCGTTTCATTCTCCCTTCCCTCCCCAAGGTGCCTCCTCTTATCTTAGCCCCCGTCTAAACACGCAGTCGCTCCCATCTCGCATCGCATCGCATCGCATTGCTGTCGCCCTTGCCCGTTTTTCTCCCTCTTCTTCAGACTCGCTTTCGTGCAGTAGTTGGTCATTTGTTCTTTTGTCGATTCCTTCTTGATTTTCAAAGAGGGCACACACACCCTCTCTCTGTTGATTACCCTCTCATGTCTCGCCTCGACTCTTATGATCTTTCTCTTTCCCTTGGTCTCGCCAATCCTCGTCCCGCTACAGACGTCGATCAGATCAATCTTCCTCATTATCACTCCTCCATACCTGCTATCGCCAGCCGCACAGCGCCGCTCCAGGCCGTACATCCCACCAACTCGGCTACTTCGGCAAGTTCCCGCTACGGAATACATATGCAGGACAAGGAATTCAACTCTCCCCCTACCCAAGTCGACAGTTGGTCTACTTTATCCAACAGGCACACACCTTCTTTCTCCACTCCCCATTTCTCTTCTTCCAACCACCACCGTTCCCCTCCTGTGCTCACTCCCACCGCCATCCTCTCCTCTAGCCCGGCCTATCACAGTCCTCCTCCAGACGTCGAGCACCGCGACACTTCGCTCATACGTCCGTCTATTCACACTCTTCGCGACAATCAGTCCGCTATCTCAGGTACGCCTTCCTCGCCCGGCAACCCCAACTCTGTTCGGCTCCTTTCCACTCTCTGGTGGAGTGATCTCGAACCCTGGATGGACGAAGAATACGCAAAACAGGTTTGTGGCTTGATGGGTTGGGACCCTGTCGGCATCAGGGTGCCCAACGGCCCCCCTGACACTTCTGGTCAACCAGCCAACAACCCGGGATACTGTTTCTTGACCTTCTCATCTCCTTCCGTTGCGGCATCGGTACTCAGCCAGGTCAACGGTAACGGCGGCGCAGCGCCCGTAACAATGCCCAACTCGAGCAAACCATTTGTGCTTAATTGGGCATCCTCGATTCCTGGCAACATCACGCCTGCTCTTTCCACTTCCGGTGTAGTCGCATCCCCTCCACAGCAGCAGTACCCCAAGGAATACAGTATTTTTGTTGGTGACCTCGCACCTGAAACGTCCAACTCCGACCTAGTAGCGGTATTTCGGAACCCAGTCCTTGGTCTACGGAACGATCGTGAACCCAAATTCATCCGCCCTTTTCTTAGCTGCAAGAGTGCCAAGATTATGCTCGATCCAGTCACCGGTGTGTCTAGAGGATATGGTTTTGTCAGGTGAGCGGAAGAATCTGCTTTTTAACTACCTGTCACCAAACACATCCACTTTAGATTCACCGACGAGGCAGACCAGCAGCGTGCTCTCATCGAGATGCACGGTCTGTATTGCCTTTCTCGTCCAAGTATGTCACTTTCCCCCTTGAATCCTGATCCTGACTCCTGACTCTGCGGTCTCTCAGTGCGGATCTCTCCTGCAACGGCAAAGTTCAAACCACACCAGGTCTCTTTGGACCTTCCATTAGTCCAGCTTCCTGTTAATGCCCGCGCAGTTGATTCAAGAGGCAGCAACTTGACAGTGTCGATACCGTTGCCGAATGGCAGCCAAGTAAGAAGTGTCTCCTCCCCAATGGCTTCCTCGAGAAGTGGAGGGCCCACCTCCTCGACAACCCCGGTCGGGTCCTCCGGTTCTGGATCCTCACTCACTACAAGTGGTTCGGGATCTGTTCCCTCGCTCGGCTCTGGATCGAGTACTAGCGTTTCATCTGGTGCCCTTACTTCTGCATCTTCGGACGACATGGTCAATCTCGCCCCAAACTTACTAGCGCAAGTCACACAACAATATGGTACCGTAACCAAGGGAAACAACGCTGCCGGTATTTCATCGATTCCCTCGGGTGTTGGGCAAGACTCTCATGAGGGTGCATTGCCACGTTACATGATCTCAGAAGAATCGTGGAAGCACCACGCTCAAGCACGCGCGATTCTTGGGAATCTAATCGGACCGAATGGCGAACAACTTACTTCTACCGACCCATATAACACGACCGTGTTTGTTGGAGGCTTATCACCTCTGATCTCCGAGGAGACACTGCGAACCTTCTTTGCACCGTTTGGAGATATCCACTATGTGGGGTGATCCACTTTTCTGTCTCTGTCCCGTCCGCTCATGTGAAATACGTACAGGTCAAAGTCCCCGTCGGAAAGCACTGTGGCTTCGTGCAGTTCGTTCGCAAGGCGGATGCAGAGAGGGCTATTGAAAAGATGCAAGGCTTCCCGATTGGTGGAAGTAGGATTCGTTTAAGTTGGGGGAGGAGTCAATGTATGCATCCGTTCTCGCATGCCATCGTTGTCATTGATAATTTTTTCAGATAAAGCAGCACAGGCGGCAGCGCAGGCGGCACAGGCGGCCGCCCTTCAGGCACAATTTCAAGCGCAGTTGCAAGCTCAGCTAGCTTCGGCCCATGTACCCTTATCATCTGAACAGGCTCTTCAACTTTTGCAGAAACTCGGTGCCAACGGGATGAATAGAGTGGGGGGCCCAGATACGCCTACGATGGCTGACTCCGAATTTGGAGGGAACGCAGCGTCTGACGAAAAGTTTCGGACATTCCCGACGAACCAAATCCGCAGCGAAGCCGCGAACGCGCACACGTTGTATGATACGTATGCAACCTCCTTTTTAGCGCGTTCGCCAACGGGCCCGGAGGCAACGGATCAGCACCACCAGATCAGATCGCAACTCCACTTATCTTTCTCACCTTTCTCACCCGATCCCAATGCTTACATGGTCGATGATCGTAAAAGGGGTTCAGTTGAATTGGTAACCGCAGATTCTTTGTCACAGACCTTGAACACCTTCCCTCCCAAATTCGACTCGGGTGTGCTGGATGGAAATACAGTTGCCAATGGTCCACTCCGACCCTCCAACAACGGCTGTCATCAATATGGTCCATACTTTGACGGCTCCAATCGGCCGGTTGAACCCAGCCGCTCCAGTTCCCGCCCAGAGCCAGTCTCGCGACCAACCTCTAGCCAGACCTCTTCTCAGGGACGGTCTAGTCGTCACGATGCTCACGAGGAACAAGGTCCTATTCATGATCTGAACGGGACGCTGGCGAGTCTCGACTTGGACTCCAGGAGCCCATGGAGACCCACAGACAAACCCGCTGAGCGCAACACTTCTTACTGAACACCTTGAAGCTACTCTATCCGATTCTCTAATATTTTTCCTCGCCGTGTTCCATCTTTGACTTCGTTTTATAGTCACTTTCCTGTTCCCTTTGAGAGTGCTAACTTCGTTTTCCGAGTCCACTCTACCCAACTTCCTGGTGGGACCCACAAACTAATTATTAACACAACGGATTATCTATTGGGCTTTGCTCTTGTTACCCTTGATCGCTCTCGACGTGCGCACTCGTATATAACGTTTTGTCTTATCTCTGTCGTCGGCTTATTTTGTTTGTTCTTGTTTTGTGTTCCTGCAGCACTGCTCATTCCACTCGGGTGAAGTGCATGGAACAAGTGACTTGATGTTCCTTGGCCGAATGTATTCCATTCCACCTTACATAGGTAGTACAATCTGTTTTCGACTGTCACGGAAGTTATAATGAATCCAAACCTATACATACTCAGCGGTATACAAAGTGCTTAACATAAGGGAACAACAACATGAACTGTAGCTACAGGCGTAGATCAAAAATACAACCTAGATGGTTAAAAGTACGCAGGAGACAGAACTCGTAACTAACTTGGGACATGACGGGGGAAAGAGTTCATGGGTGGTGGAATCAGAAAACAGCGGTTGCATGGCCTATACGTTTGAAACGCTATTCAGGAGAGCAGCGCGACCGGCTGCATCGAGACCCTCACCCCCCTCAACTTCAAGGGCGCCAGACCCGGAAGCGATTTGGTCACCACTCCTCAACTGACCGACGACGTCACTCTGAAGTTGCATAGGCACAAAGACGACCTTGCTATTCGCAGACCGAGCCATCTGTTGCAACGCCTCGAGCTGACGGATCTGCATAGCGGCAGGAGAAGCCAAGATATCGGCAGCCTGGCGCATGAGTCGGGCGGAATCAACTTCAGCACGTGCAGCGATGACTTTGGATTCTCCGATCCGCTTTTGTTGAGCGGCAGAGGACAGCGAAGCGGAGACCTCGGCGCTGAAGATGATGTCTTTGATGAGGATGCCCTCGATAGCGACACCCCACTTGTCGGCAACGTCGCCGACGATCTCTGCGATTTCAAAAGCGATCGCTTCGCGCTCGGTGACGACACTCTGGACCGCGCGAGCACCGACGACATGACGCAGGGTCGTCTGGGCACGCTCGACGAGGGCTTGACGGAGGTCACTGATACCAAAAGCAGCACGGTACGGGTTCGTGATCTGGAAATAGATCACGGAGTCACTGTTTCCAAGATTAGCATAGAACGTGCGAAAGAGCCACGAAGAACGGGCCACACACATCTCGACGTTGACATTGTCGCGCGTGATGACAGTCTGCCTGCCGATGGCACTAATTTGTATTTTAACATCCACGATCCGCAAGGATTCCGTGCAGACGTTAATCTGGACGAGACCGGGATCCACAGACTTATAAAATTGGCCAAAGCGTGTGACCAAACCGACCGAACCTAGGAACAGTGTATGAGACAAAAGTGGAGAGATAAGTGAGATGCCCCTTACCCTGTTGGACGTTACGGAAGGGGTTCGGGCACGGGCAGCACGGGATAGCACCAACGAATCCAACGGCAGTGCCAAGGTACTGAATGAACGAGCCATATACACCATGCGTCACCTAATGCATTGCGAACCGTGAGCACAGGGTGGAGCGAGCACGCAGCCAGAAGACAGGCGTACCTCGCCAGTTCCCAGATCCTGGGCGTACGATGGCTTTGGCCAGGATATCAGCAGGTCAAGCGCTGGGGGTATTGAGATAGTCTTACCTGCATTTCGCTGCGTTTGAGGGGGTGCACGTTGATCATATGGGCCTTGCCATCTACAACATGACGCTTCGAAGGATATTCCTCTGTGACTGCAGATGTTAAGCCTTGCATGGTGACGAGTGAATGGGGGGATAAATACCATGAGGGGCCTCATGATCGACGACATTGCCGGATAAACTCGGGGAACGATCCTTGCGATCGGTGGTGTCGAGTCCGTTGGCGCTGGACATTCTGTTCTGTTGCTTAGTGGTGATGGCACACTGTGAAGCGCGACTCGACGTCGCCAACCTATAAGTAATAGTGACTATCAGATAGGGTCCGTGGCAGGGGTGCCACCGTGGGCGCTGTTCACAGCAACTGGAGGCTGAGAAAATGTTCTGTACAGAAGCTCAACGTATAATTTCAGCCGAGAGGGTCACATTATCAGTCGTTCCGACGGCCACTACTGTACTGCGGGTCTCTGCGACATCGTCAGGAGCTCCAAGCACAGCTTGCTCTGCACAGCCCTCTGTGCCTCAAGTGTGCCATCCAGTGAGACTCAACGACATGGAGGAACGTACACAAAAGCATTGGCTCATCAAGGCAGAGCCAGATTCACGCGTCGTCAAAGGCAAAGACGTCAAGGCATGTCCTCACACAGCGCATGCATGTCCCGGACGCTCACTATCCCTGTTGCAACAGTTTAGCGTTGACGACTTTGAGTCAGTGGGATCCACTCCATGGGAAGGCGTTCGCAACTATGAAGCAAGGAATTTCATGAAAGAAATGATTCTCGGAGACAAGGTTAGCCGGTGCCAATTGTACAGTCTTTTTTTATGAAGCTCGCATAGATTCTATTCTATCACTCCAACTGCAAGAACCCAGGTCAGTAAATAGTACGTGTGACGCCCAGAGTGTCTCATGTAGGGAGCTAGGCATCGCTGGTTTTGCCGAGGTGTGCTGCGCATCGGTTTTCCAAAGTTCCATGCTCAGTCGCCTTTAGGTCTCCAAAGAGGCTTACCCCGATTGTATGCGTGTCACGAATTCTGGAATTCCGTCGCCACAACTGATCAGCTGATGAACAGACACCGCATGGGACAGGTTAGTGTTTTTCGCCCTGTTCCTCCTGAGAAATAAGCGTCCCAGCCAGTGCGCATCCGTATTTTGATGAGGTGAGGGGTTTATGCGATCAGCAGAGGTTCCATAGTCACTCACTGCCTCGCTATATCGCTAGAAATCGGACAAGGACAACCCCAGATGGTTTATGGTGGATGCAGGGTTTGTATCACGGGCACGGCACTTCGTCCCGCTATCCCTGCTTCGTTACCTTGCCAATCTTCCCTCCGCCAATCCCCCTGAAGCGGTCAGTTATGTGGGGGAGGACGGTATCAATGCGATCAAAGGTATCGTCTCCACTTCATCGTCGGCGTGTTCCTGAATTCAATATCTCAAAGCCATGCCTCTGATCACCCGCGGCCGCCTCAGTGTGCAAAAGGTGTCTGCCGAGTGCTGGGATGTCATCCAGACGATGGCCGATAAAGGTGGCTGGGATAATATGTCTTATGAGAAGAAGAAAGCGACCAAAGCCCGTCAACCCGTAGATGAAACACGGGCAACTACCAGCCGCCGGACAACAAAGCGTTCAACGGGGCAGCGTGATGAGGATGAGGGCGCGAGAGAAGATGGCACGAACCAGCCGAAGGAAGAGGTGTCACGTCAAGCAAACACCAAGAGGGGAAAAAAAAGGAAGGTACCGACTTCAACCTCTCCAGAAGACGAGGGGCAGATTCTGGCGCCTCGCCATAAGTCCTTGCGAAGCAAAAGGTAGTTGACAGCGAGTAGTCTAGGACACGTAGCAAAGGATGTCCTGGTGTGTCTGCGTCATACCTGCTATTGTTCATTTGCACCATGTGTTGGAATGGGACAACAGCAGCTTTGAGAACAGCTTGAATGGACAGGGATTCATGGCAGTGTTAGTTGGCTGGGTGTTTTCTTTATGTATAATACCCTTTGACCAGTGAGTGAGAGTAGTACTCTAAAGGAAATGAAACTTGCCCGTTTTCCCACTCTCTCGTCAAGAGCCAGCTGCGGCACGCTGCTGGACTCAGCGTGCGTAATAATCCCTCCATCGATAACTCATCTTCCTAACCACATAGCACTCGCTAGATGTCTTTCCTTGCATTGGTTGTGAAGCCCTTAGCCTATATCTCGCTCCCAGTTCTTTTATTCCGTTCCATCGCGAATACATCTCCAGTCGGTCGTTATTACTGGAGAGTCGGCATATTCTTGGGGAGTCTTGCTGTCGTATCAACATGGGGAATTGTCGTGGCAGTCGGTATGACCCTTGTCGGCCGCCGACACGACGTCAACTATGTTGTTGCACGGACCTTCTATAACTTGGTCAGTCATGCGCTCGAATTAGAGGTGGAGGTAGAGGGCGAGGAATATCTGCAAACACAACCAGCTGTCATGGTCGGGAACCACCAGAGCATGCTTGACATTTTGTGGCTGGCTAGGTCAGTACATTTTGTTGTCTTCCGTTGTCGCTTCTTCTTAGTTGCTTCGTGGTCTGACCTACGTCTGTTGGTTGACGTTCACACAGAATGTTCCCTCCAAAGGCGTCGATCATGGCTAAACGGGAGCTCCAGTGGACGCCCCTCGGTCCTTGGATGTACATGTCTGGCGCGATCTTCATTGATCGCGGAAACAGCACAAAAGCACACAAATCTCTGGAAGCTGCAGGCGAGGAGATGAAGCGCGAAAGTATTTCGTTGATGATGTACCCAGAAGGCACACGGCATATTGAAGAAGTGCCTACCCTGTTGCCGTTCAAAAAGGGTGCCTTCCATCTCGCCGTCCAGGCTGGTATACCAGTCATACCCGTTGTCTGTGAGAACTACTGGAGGTTGTACCACAAGGGTGTATTTGGTACAGGGGTTATCAAGGTTCGAGGTCAGTCGGCGTCTGTTGCTCCATCAACTTCTTGCGTCGCCCGAGACTTTACTGATTAATCCGAATGACGACAGTTCTCCCACCGACCCACACGGTTGGTTTGACGGTGGCGGATGTTGCCGAGTTTGCGACACGTACACGAGAGCAAATGCTCACGAGTTTACGCGACATCTCCGTCAAGGTGGAGAGCGAAGAAGACGACAAGCCAAAGGATCCACCCGAATCGGCGCGAGAACCATCATCAGCTGAGATATCCTCTGACTCGGCCGTGACAGACAATGTTGTTCCCAGCATACCAGCGACGCCAAGCGAAGAGACGCCAAGTGAGACAAGTGAGCCGTCCAGGTCCGTGCAGAGCCTGCGACCAGATGGAAGTGTTAGCGAATACGGAGAGACGGATGACGAAGGCATGGTTCATATCAGGGGACCAGTTCACTGACGTCCTTGGCAACGACTGAGTCGTTCGTACCCTCTAATGGCGAGAACTATACCCTTGTCTAGTCGCTGGCACAACGGCGTAATGCACGTACGGACGTTGGAAGGTCATATACCAAACCATTCTTAATTCTGATGTATTTATTTTGTTGATTACCGATTACTCCGCTGGCCAGTATACTGCGGGAACGATGCCGACACGTCAGTTGAGTCGGAGTTTTACACACTTCAAGTCAGCGGCGCAAGGATATTAGACGGTTTCTATGTTCTGGATTGCCCCTTATATAGATCGTCAATTACAAAACGCGACTGCTTTGACCAAGTCGGATCATGTCGAATTCTAGTCGGCGGATCTATCCCATCCGACTGAAACCTGGGCCTGGCGTATCACCGCCTCGCTCAAGAATGCATTTTCGCTCACACGTACGGTTCGTTTGTTACGACAGTTCCGAGCAGTTCAATTTGAGCGGCGGATTCCTTGTCTCTTTTTGATTTTTTTTTTTCCCTCCCAATCTATCCGTCTCTTGCGTCGCAATTTCATAAATTACTTTCCGCGACCTTCTCAGCCACCAGTTGCCCAGATATATAAGCTGTCTAGCCTCCTCTAGTTCTACACCCCATCCTTTTGCTCCTTTCTGTGCTTCTGGGTTCCCATCCCATCGCCTTTCTATTAGCGGAGCATACGTGACCAATGGTACCTTCGATCTTACCTGGTACGTCTGTCGTTGTATTTGGCCGCTGTTCTTGTCACCAAGACCGTGGTCCAGAATGTTGGGGCCATCGCGGTGTACGTAGTTCGGAGCCAACGTTTCGAATACCAGCCAACCCTTCTCCTACAGGCCTCTGCAGCATACCCCGAGAACACGCTCGCCAGCTTTGAAGCCGCCATACGAGATGGGGCTGAAGGCATCGAGAGCGGTATTTAATCACCCTGCTTGGTGATCTTACCCGTAACATCTGTCTCAGACGTCCATGTCTCCGCGGACGATGTGGTGGTTATGTGTCATGATCCCGGTGAGCGGCTCCCAATGATCTTCATTACCCTTTTTGGTAACATGTTGCAACGTGCGCAAAATAAAGCTCTTGACAGGACGACCGATTCGCGAGGTACGTCTCGCGCCATCATTTGAGGGCACGTTCGACGATTGACCAATCGAGTCTCAGGTTTAATTGGAGAACGGAACTGGCTCGGCAAAGACGGCATGCAACATCTTCGCACAAAGAAGGAACCCAAACAATCCATACCCACATTCGCGGAGACCGTTGCACTGCTGATGAAAGCAAGTCCACTTGGCTTACGGCACAAGTACGCTCACAAATTAACCAATTCCCCCAGCCTGAGAACCAGCATGTGAGGTTCAACGTTGACGTCAAAGTACAAAACGACCCAGACCGTCTTTTTCGACTAATGCATGTCATTGTTTCGGAGCAACCAGAATGGGAGACAAAGCTTGCCCCCCGCATATTGCTTGGACTTTGGCATCCGCGTTTCGTGGCATACGCAAAAGCGAGATTACCTTACTGTCGCAGGTCACACATTGGCGTTAGTACTACTTTGGCGCGCGAATACTTTTGGAATGATGTGGAAGTGTTTTCGATGGCCTTCTCCACATTAGCAGGAAGTGACGGCTTCAAGTAAGTAGGAACTTAAGAGTGTCATTCGACACGGTTCGCACTCATAGTATCCTCTCCAGCTTCCGCCAAGAGTGCAGAGCCGCCGGCAAGAAGCTCATGGTATGGACGGTGAACGAGCCAGAGCATATGATGGAAGTCAGTAGTCGTCGTCTTGCATTTTGCTCCAGTAGGATTGACTGTCTTGGTCAAGTGTGTGCGGTGGGGAGCCGACGTTATCCTGACTGATCTGACAAAGAAATGGTTGGATCTCCGAGAGGCCCTCAGAGGTATGACTCACCACACTATCCCTTATGCGGGATTGATATCAGCTATGTTTAGTCGACTATGAAACCACCCTGGCTCAACATGGCCGCTGGTTTCTTTGGACGACATGGAAATTCTACCTCCCGGGTATCATGCTACATCGTATCAGCAAGTATGCCCTGGAGAAGACTGCTGGCTCGTTCGACAAATTTTCGTTGCCGGAACCGATTGCGATCGAGGGAGTACCTGTCTGACGCTTAGTGAGCTTCCGAACTGCCTCAATGATTCATCCAGTATTAGATGACCTGACTCATTTCAGTCGATAGCGTCGGCGATGGAGAATTAGATGTGATTGTCATCTTGTTAATGTCGTGGTTCGAGGGTGGATTTCCCTTTATCCTCGTGTACTATACCTCCAATAACGAAGTATATAAGTCTAACCCAAACTTGAGTTACCTTCACTGAGTCATGCTTAGTCATCGGAACAGCTGCAGCCCGTGCTTGAGGGGGATGTCCGTGTGGTCGGAAGAACAACTTATCTCTTCTCCACCTTGACCTGACCCTATCTGGTTCCCACAACGGCTCTGACTCGACTCAAGGCACCGCTTATTTCACTGCCTCTGAGTCGTAATGATGCATTCTACTCACTACCTTCGAAATAACGACTCCATACATCGCAGAACCCATCGCAAACGATTTTCCGTATCAAAATTGTCCTCGGAAACCGTTCAGACCCTCCCGGAATATTCGTCTCCACCTAGCTGGAGCAGCTCTGTTGAGCCATCCCCGCTCACAGAAGTGGAGTCCGACAGACCACCCGATTACCCAGAAACCACAGACGAGGTAGACGCCGATACAGAAGGTGACGGAGAAGAGCACGTCGTCTATGTACAACATCATCTAGTTCACCCACCCCTACGGCGCTCGCCCACACACATTCGCAGACGCAAGCGGATTCCTACGGCTGCCTCCGATCCTTTCCTCGACACGCTACTTGAACGCAGCGTACACGCGCTCGAGATGTCTAACACCTTGCTTCGCACTACCATGTCCACGCAGTCCAGCCTTTCTACCCTCCTTTCCCCCGAAAATGAATCAGATCATTTTCTGGAGGTGCGTGCTCGGAACTTGTCCACTCGGATCAGGGTGAGCAGTGGGGTACATGAAACGTGGATGGATCACTTGGAAGAAATTTCAAAGGGGGTTGATAAGCTATTCGGTGAGGAGGCGAGAAGTCATTTTGCTCCTCATTCGGACGAGGGGGCTGTAAGCCGGAGTTTACCCACAGCCACCGTGCCAGATTTAAGGCATCGACGAAAACCATCAATTCTGGATTTGGATGGGTCCTCGAATTCTCATCTCCGATATTCGCATCCAACTCGTGACGTACTGGTTGCACCTGCTCCAAGGGCGCTTACACAGTATGTCGAGTCCACCGCGAATCCACAGTTGATAACGCTGCCTTCTACGTTGGGGTTGCGGGCATCTGGATCCTTTCACTCAGTTCATTCTCGAGAATCTTTGTCTCCACATCGTCAGGAGGTACGATCTCCATCCACGGCGGGTATTCTTTCGAAGGCCCAGCCAGAGAGCACCACTCCAGCGTACCATTTTTTGTCAAATCTTGTCAAACGTTCAGGATCTCTGACACCCCCACCATCTGCTCGGCTGTTGCGCTCTCGCGACAGGTGCGCATCCGCCAGTCCACCTGGCACAATGCGAGGCACGGCGCCCATAGTTCCACCGTCCTCCGCGCGAACGCTTTACTCGTCTCC
>JBBPQD010000019.1:0-37060 GCA_038092355.1 Caloboletus inedulis
CACAAAGAACAGGGCTGCTCCTCTAGCTCTGCTTGAATTAGAACATCGCGCCTATAAATTGGGCTTGTCTGGTTAGTTTTATGGATAGAAGACTTCGTTGATCCTGCAGACGCTGAAATTTGGTCCCAGATGAAAGTGTGCTTGTCGGCTTGATGGAAAATTACTTCACTGAGTTTGGTGACAAAGCATGTTGCTTCGAGGACTTGATCAGCTTTCTTGGTCTGGAGGCTACGTCGCTTGACCGGTGGAAAGCATTCCTCGCACACCACCAACCATCCTTCGTAAGCACCATCCGCAATTATGCGTTAATGAGTTCTTTTTTCAATTCGCAGCCCCAAATCAGGCGTCCGTGGGTGACCTTCAACGGCTGATTAACGTTCGGAAGCTGGAGCGCTACATGCTCCTGGATTCTGAAATCACGGTCGAGTCTGAGACTGCTCGCGGGTTGAGGTACCTCAGAGAATACCTGGATGGCCTCGCACTTGGCAGAGACCTCCCAATTACCGAGCTACAGCCCGCCGACGATCTGGTTCTTTTGGCGGCGAATGCTCTTGTGATGGTCTGGGCACTCAACCAATCGGAAGAGGCTCTCTACCAGGCAGTCACGGTCTTGGAATATGGACTGACTAGGAGTCCTATGTCATTCCAGATGCGCATAATACTTGTTCGGATATATCGCATTTTGGGTGCGTATGTTGCGTATGTGATCGTTAGATTGCTAACTATTTCAATAAGGTGCACCGTCACTTGCTCTGGAGCATTACCGCCAGATGAATGTCAAGCAAGTTCAGAACGACACATTGTCCCATCTTATTCTCACTCGCGCTTTGACGTTTTCGCTTGCTGCCACTGGGGACCTAACATACCCTTCGGAATGCTTAGAGTCTAGTCAGATTTACCTGGCAAGTTCTCAAGAGGTTCGTCTCCTCGTCACGCTGGGATCTTCTTATCCTAAGTCCGTCTAGACCTCCGACTTCATTGTTCGTTCGTTCACTGCGGAGAAGTACACTCAAATCCCGGATTTCATTGATTTCGAGGACAGACTGGAGAATTCCCTCCAGAGGGACGTCGTTAAATTGGAGCACGTCCGCATGCGCCTCACGCACGAACCATTGAACACGGATATCATAGATATGGAACTCATCGAGCTCAAATTCATGTTTGACCGCGGTACGTTCCCTTGGGAGATGTATTCATGACCGATAACCGAATCCAACAAAATTGAAACACAGCTCACCACGACAATCGCGATTTCGTCATCATTCCCAACTATCAACCCCATTGTAAACCAACTTTCAATGACCAGACTTTGTTGTTTGGGACTTCAGCTGGCGTGAGTATTGTAATGGTGTATGCCGCCTAAATATCCAAGTATCTTTTCTTTTTTTCAGCGAGGGTGGTTGTGGTGTTTCTTGAAGATCTATATACGTGCATTCCAGCACGCTAGTGACTTGGACGATATTGTTGAAGAGAAATTGCTCGTAGGTGATCGGCCGAAGAAGAGCTCAGATCCCGAGGTACAGTTACCCCTGCCGGAGCGGCTTGCTTTGAGGAAAGCAGAAGAAACTGCAGAGGTATGGTGCCTTAGCTCAAGTGTCCATGCATGGTTAATGTTGTCTTCAGTTGACCTCCGACGAAGCCCAATTGCTCGATTGGGCCACTGCCCTTGGTGATTGGCTTGAACCTCATCACAATCATGTTCGTCCCCCACCGGCGGTAGTATTGGCGGAGGCCTCCAGGCAGACGGAACTGAAGACTGGGTTCCCATTGCGTGGCGTTGACCTCCAAGCTCATAATGGTGATGCGAATGGTCACCCCAAGAAGGATGAGGAGGCACCTCCTATCAAGGAAGCGCCAGGCCTACTGACTGCGTTCTTCGATACCGTGCTCTCTCGTTTCAGGCATTTGCTAGAGTCGAAATGCTCATTATCGGAGTTGTTGCACGTTGCCACAATCACTCAGGAGGTAATTAATTGCTTAGCTGCTGTCCTTGTATCTTCGGCTAATGTATTTCCTCCAGGCGTTTATCTTCTTCACTATCGAGACGATGCGCTTCAAATCTCCCGCCGTGGTAAAAATTCACAAACTCGGTAACGTCAGTTGTAACTCCAAGAATCCATTGTGTCTACTAATGAACGGATACACGACAGCTTGTCTCACAGTTCAAGGATGTTCGGTCGAAAGCTAGTTATGTGTTGAAGGAAATGTCAACAGCGTTGATCAAAATCGGAGAGGTCGAGGGTTCCTCGGAGCGCCGCCGAGCATTTGTGCAAACCTGCACAGCTGTGACGATTGAACAGGTTCGATGATCCATCCTTTCGTCGAGAGGTATCCCAGATTTTAACAATGATCTCTATGGAACTTCAGATCACCCATGACTTTGTCTTGAATGTTGCCAAGAGCGTGACTGACTCACGGAAGAAGGTGCTTGAAGGGGTTGGGAAGGGAATGGCGAAGCTCAACACTGCGCATGGGCAATCATAAGGCCCCTTACTATATCACTACGTGCATTATCAGCCCCACTCATTCATGTAGACGCAACACATACCTAATCTAATAAATACTTTCCACCAGTCTAACTTGCGTGACGTGACGTGACGCCATAACGTTTCGCGTCATAACGCGTCGCGCGAGATTCATCTACATCTTTTCCACCACCGTCGTACACCGCAATGAGCCAATGTGAGTCAGCGCAGAAACCGCGATTCGATTTTGTACTCATTCAGATCAAACAGTCAACGACAATAATTACTATGGTGGAACAGCAGGTGGCGGCTACATGACAACAGGTTCACCGTACGGCAGCGCAGCTGGTAGCCCCGGAGGTTTCGCTCGTGTATGTCGGTCTTTCTCGCCCTAACGGCTCCCTCTCATTCTCCTCGATATCTAGAAAAGCGAAACTGCGCATTCACTACGCCCTATGACGATCTACCAACTCATTCAAGCCAGTCAAGCACACACGGACGCCGACTGGGTCCTCGACGACCAAGAGATTGGACAAGTAAGAAATCATCATACTTGGATGTGTAACCTATTGATTACACTGTCCAGGTCACCGTTGTCGCGTATATTGTTTCAGTACAAGCACAGGCAACGAATAGTCAATATATGCTCGATGATGGTTCAGGTCGAATCGAAGCCCGTCATTGGACTGACTCCTCTGTGGAGGACGAGTCAGAGGAGAATGGCATCGTGTGAGTTGACTCTCTGCTGTCACCTTTACGAGTGATTGTTAGCTCTTGTAGCGAGGGAGCATATGTACGGGTTCTGGGGAGTCTGAAGACGTTCGGGAACAAAAAATACATCAACACCAACCTTATACGGCCTATCGAGTCACCCGCCGAGATTTACTTTCACCTTCTGGAAGCTATGACCGTCACTATGATATGGGAGCGTGGTCCAGTAAGTCCGATACTTGCCGCATCAGCTCAACCTCACCTTGCCACAGCCACCAAGACCTGGTCAAAATCTTCAGGAAGTAACACCGCGGCAGAACGGGGCTGTTCCAAGCACTGCATATTCAGCTCAACCAACAGTCTCTAGCGACCGGTTTTCACACCTGCCAAAATTGCATCGCTCTATAATTGCCTTCATTCAAGCTCAACCGAGTAATCCAGAAGGCATTCATGTCAGTGCTATCGCCCGTGCAGTTGGAGGGAACGCTGTGACAATAAGGTATGTAGTCATGCTGCATTATCACCCATGCTTAACCCGGCCACTCAGTGATGCCCTCGACAAATTGACGGAGGACGGGATCGTGTATTCTGCTGCTGATGAATCTCACTTCCTGCCGTGTTAAGTGAGGCATACATGCTGGGACCATTGATAGGTTGTATGGTATTCTGTTTTAACCATTGCTATATGCAGCGTGGTCTGTAATTTGATTGTTACGTTGAAGACCGCGATGAAAACTGGTCCGCTGAGCGCTGCTTGACAGGACTCGACTGTCCCTCACTGGCAGAACCATAATTACATAACATCAGTAAAGTTGGCCAAGCAACACTACTTTCCATCTACCCTCCTCTCACTGTAGCTAGATTCGATTGATGATGTCTGATCTCGATGATGAACCTATTGTCATGGTTCCTTGGGTTCCACCCAAGAGCGATACTTGGAAATATATTCTTCGTGCTGTCACGATTTTCCAACTACTTCAAGCAGAGCCCTCGCCCTTTTTTGAAGACAAGTCTCTGGTAATAGACGGGAGAGGTTTTGCTACTGTGGGTGGTCGCCCGAGGATTGATATTGAGAACTAACCTTCGAATTGTATTGCACAGGTGACACTTGTTGCCCACGTGACACGTGTAGATATAGAACCCGCAAGAGCACGCTGCACCCTCGAAGACGGAACAGGGAGAATACACGCTGATAAAGAATTCAACAGTCTAACTCAGGGGCGGGGGTTGTCTGCAGAGGAAGAGGAAGCCGAAACAGCTCGATATCAGGCCTTGTAAGTTCACTGTCATGTCACTCTTGTAAGTCAACAACCATCATATTTCTGAAGGGAGCATACCTTTGTTGAGGTCTTGGGTGTTCCAAGAAAGGACAACTCGCATCGGACTCGGCTTTCAATCAGCTATATCCATCCAGTCCATGGGTATTATCAAGTCATGTATCACACTCTGAATGTGATCCATAGTAACATGCTCATTCAGCAACATATTCAGGTGGGCTAGTCAAGATTTAGTGAAAGGAGGTTGTTTATATACTTGGATCAGCCATACAACTCTGACACAGACTTTGGATCCAATGAGGACACAGAGATCCATATCCCTGTGGATGATGAGCAAGCCTATCAAGATGATATCAGCATTCAGCACCACATCACCCATGCTGTTCCACTTTCTCATGCAGTCCTTCCCAATACTTTTTCACCACAGAGACATCAACCATATGCTGCCCTAGAACCACTTGAAAGGGCTATCATACAGTATATGTGCCACCACAGAAATCCTCCTGTTTTGATTACAGAGTTGGCACAAGCAATTCAAGCATCATGTGGGTGCACAGAACTTCAATTCAAGTGGGTCCTTCTCCAACTACATATCATTAAAGAATTTGAAAACCTAGTATCATCTTCAGTGTGGCTGTTCGGGCACTATTGTCAGATGCTTATATTACCAGCCCACTTGATGATGGGCATGTGGTCATTACACCAAGACACTGAGAGATTCACTTGTGTATATGCCTTTGTAATATTAGATATGTCATTGGATTGTTGATCTTATTGCAGGGATGATGAACAAATGCTGATTTTCTTTAACAAAAGCAGTTGTCAACTCAAAGTGATATGTTTATTGTACATGATGAATCAATGCTAGATGGTACAAAGTTGTAAGTAAGCAGGAATTAACGGTGTTTGTACTTGGCTTCATTCTCGAGTCGGATGTTGGGGTCTAGGGTATTATGAAGCCCCATAAGGGTCTTGCTGACTGCCTCAGAAGCACCGATCATGGGCTTCAAAACGGCAATCGGAACTGCGCGTACAACAGCTTTGACCGCTCCCTGCACGTGAAGATGATTAAATTGATGCCAGTCTGGATCTTCAACCTGCTTTCCGTGACTCACCTCGTTTCCAGATCTCTCATATACTTCCATAGGTACCGCAAGTATAGTCTGAGCAGCAGAGTGCAAATTTCTATGCAAACTGCGGTAAGCGGACTGTACTCCTTCCTTGAGACCAGCGGGTTGAGCGGCATAACGACTAATGAGGTCTTCATCCGGGCCTTCTGCACACTCGTCCTCGTATGGTATTTGAAGGGCCTCAGCGGTGATGGGGTCTTTGAACTGACCACCTAATACGTTCTCAGCTTGCTCTAGGATTACCTGCGTACCAGTGGCCAGGCGAGCACCAAGTTTGATAGCCTCCATGGCGGTGGACTGGACGAACGCCTTGGTACCTTTCTGCACCCCACGGACTATGCGTCCATCTTTCTTGTACTGTGCAATGGGGAGTAGGACGAGGTCTGCGACCCCCGAACCGACATTGACTACAGACCGAATCGGAGCTACACCAGAGATGACGTCGACGAGTTGTGTAGCCTTTACATCTGGAGTCCAGAGGTCATTTAGGGTGTCGAAGAAACGTGGCCATCCGGTGATCTAGCGATACGTGAGCTATTTATCGTCCTTGCTCAGACCGGACGCACACCGTGCAGAGTCAAATGTCGTAATGTCATCTCTGCTCCATCGAAATGGAAAAAGTTCATCAGCTCTATCGTTCTGCCGTCTCGCAATGCTCTGTAGTCAACGCGTCGAGGTTTGTAGTCTAGCTTGATGTCCACAGGGAAAACTTCGGCGTGTTCTGCGTCCAAATCTCGTGAGTGGGCATGGTACAGCTGTAGGGAAACAGCTTACGCAAGTAGATCTCCTCTTTCTTTCCTCCGTCATCTGACGTTGAAGGGCCATCTGGATCTTGAAAGGCGAAGAATTTCTTAAGGAAGTCGAGGGCATCTTGATCAACATACAGTCGTAACGGCAAGATTTTTGCCTAGGGACAAGGCCGGCCATTTCAGCAATAAGTTCTCGATGAAGACTCAGAGCTTACCCGGAGCCGTGCCTCTTCTGCGGCATGCGACGAAGAAGGACGCACACTCAACAACTCTACTCGTGCCATATTGGACTCAGTCTCCCTGATATTCCCTCGCGAATCCGATGGCATGTCAGTGAGGAACTTCCTCCATGTCGATGTCTTGATATGATCAAGAATCTCAAGATTCCTGACCAAGATCAACGTGCGTGATACCAAGGTATCGCCGGGTTGGTAATTGTCAATCTCTGCATTTAGGCCGTCCAATCGAATCTCAATCGAAGGTCCTTTGGATCGGGTAAGGGGCTTTCCATGCACACGCGTCGACACAATTGGCGGTCGGCCCGGGGATGCGGGATGCAGGGACTGCCAAGAACCATCGGTCCCAGTTTCAGCGGAATCGTCAAGTTCGTCGTCGATTGCAGCAATGAGGGTGTCTGGATCCATACTTTCCAAATCTCGTTCAAGTCCAATATGGAACGAATTGAAGAGTGTCGTGCTGGTTGCCTCATCTATAGGCTCCTGGGTCTGCCCGGTAGCAACTAGTTGACGTATGCGCGCGAGCTTCTTGCGCATCTCCTTGACTTCTTTCTCAATGACTTTGCGTGTGCGAGGCCAATCAAACCCATCATGCAAGAGGAGCGCTATATCTGAGTCATGGATCCGTATCCGTAGGGGAGTATCGCTGCGGCTACATGGAAGTCAACTGAAGCACACATCATCATCAATCTCTTACCTGTCTGGGTCCCGGGCTGTATCAGGGGAAATTGTGTCGAAATAGTGTTCGATGAAAGAAAAAGGTTTCAAGATGCGGACTGTCTCCCCGCCCACATTCGATACGATACCGAGCTGACCCATCACAGGAGTATTATGACCGGTCTGCTCTTCCATGTCAAAATCTTCAAGATCATCATCCCTGAGCTCTCGGAGGCCCGCAGCAGTTCCAAAAGACACATCCAAATAGTCCTGATTAGCGGGCAAGTCATCAGATATCATGTCCGCCGTACTCCCTACTTCAGGGATGAGCCTGAAGGCATGTTCATCCAAAGAAGCTATACGCGCAAATTAGCTACACAGTAACGGTTTGAACGAAGCGCCGGTACCAGTCATATCATGTTCACGGTCATCAATGATAGTGTTCGGCGTTCTTGAAGTTACGCGAGAAAGGCTCGGATAGATTTTAGTTCAATGTTGCAAGTCATTTACTATTTGGGAATGACATACCGAACGTCTGCGTCATCCCTCGGGGTACGTGTCATATGGCTTATCAAGCCTGTGAGCGCGCTGATAGTGTCTGCGCAAAGGTGTATTCGGAGGCCAATCCGTTCAATGACAACCTATGGATATGTGATTAATTTGTTTCCGTGGTCCGGAACATCTACGAACGCTGATGTTTGGTGGTAAAGTTGTATTGTCTGCTCGAAAGGCGAGCTGAGAATGATAAATCTCCGCAATCAATGCATAACCAGAGTCCTGAACCTACATTTTAGCAGACAAGCTATCAACCAAGAGCCTATAACTGACCTTCCAAAAGTCAACACCACGGCCGAGAGAACTTTGGGTTGACTCAGTTGGACCGAATGCGTCCTGGATCGAATCCACCAAAAATATGTGCGACGACGAAATGCTCAATTTGAATGTGGACTCGGATGAATTCCCCACCAATTCTGTCGAAAATCCAGCCTCGCCAAGGTACAGCACAGCGGCTCCGGGATTTTCCAGGGCGCGCAAATGGACCGACACATTGATGACGCTGACTGTGAGCCGAGTGCATTCAGATGGTACGACAGACTCGAACACCTGGAGTGCTGTGTCCATTAAAGTGGGGAGATGAGTCTAAAATACGCACCCCTGGTGGTGCCTTAGCAAACACCGCTAGATCATTCCCGAAGCTACCATCAAGTGGCGGGTGTACTGTGAAACCCCATAGAGTAAGCTTGATCCGTGATTCTTTGACGGCTGCTTCTGGGACTATCAGGGACGTTATCCTGGACTTCACCAAGGGTCTGGCTGCTGACGACTGTGGCACATACCTTAGTGAACGTCCAAAATTAAAATTCAGTACTCACAAGGTCACGGGCTGGGCTCTGGACTAGGTTTACATATTCTCCTTCGCTAGATGTGTCCGCAATGCGAAGATCCATGATTCTAACAGTGACCACACTCTCCTCCTTGTCCACCCGTAGCGTCAGAATAATCAAAATACCATGACATGCTACACACCTTGCCTTCCGGTTGCAACTCAATCAGTGCATCTACGTCTAAAGCAGATATGTCGAACGGTCGTGCGTGGCTAGATCCACCATTTCGAGGGACAATAAGCCTGCATAAAACTGATGGAAATTACGTGGATCTTTTTTTTTCTTCTTTTTTTCCTTAGAAGAGAGGACTTACCTTCCGTGACGCTGACCTTGATCACAGTTTCGCCGGTATTATTACAACTGGACTGTTCTACAATGCTCTCATCGGCACTATGAGTTCCACTGCGCCGCGACTGCGTGAAGTATCGGCTTCCGATTAAGCTTGGATTGCGACTTGGGAGGGTTTCTGTTGCACTGTCTGGAGCTGCAAAGTTCCTCTCAATCAGTTGAGCTACATCGTCTGCCCAACACTGAAGTCCGTCGAATACAGCCTTATCCATGACAAGGTTTACCAAAGGAATGTCAACAGTCATTGACAACTTGCCCGAAGGGTTGCTTGTCGATTCCTTCGCAATGCTGGATCTTCTCAGCGTGACAGAAAGGGGGAGTGTATCTGGTTCGATTTCTGTGGCCAAAAGTGCACTCGTCTCAGGTCCAACCTCCCTAATTGGTAGGAAACCAAGTGTCAAAATGGCGTGTGCCACGTTATCGCCAACTGAGGAGTAAGCAGCGAGTATCTCTTGCAGGCGTACCCTCAAGATTATACTCGATATGTTGTCGCTCGGGCGCGGCGGTGACGATTTCATCCCCTCTGAAAACCTGAGAGAGGATTTAGTGGAAGGAGGGTCGTTGGAAATTATCAAGCCACGGAGGTCAAAGAGCATACAGCCAGACCGCGGTAGGTGGGGGGGAGGAGGGGGACAGCGTACTTCAACTCGAATCATTGGGCAAGTTAGGCGAAGACGGAGGCCTGGTTCACTTGGTACTATTTTCTACAATGTCTTGAGTGAAGAGAGTAAAAGATATACCAAAGTACCAACCTTCCGTTTGGGCAAAGCTGGCCGTTGTCGGGAAGATCTTGGCTTTGAAGTCCCTGTATGCTGTTCATGCATGCCCAGGTCTCCCAAAACGAGTGCCTCCAATCGGTTTCTCTCCTCTTCTCTCTCTTTCGCATGGACAGATATTTGTTGCATTTGAATCTCCTTTCCCACATCCACGTCGTCCTCGCTCAAATCTTCGAGACTTCGTTTACGGACATTTTCACTCCCTAGTGCGTCTGTCGCCTTCCTCGGGATGAAGATTGCGGCCGACGCGACATCCTCAACAAAGTGCATAAGTAAGTTCTCGACAATCATGCCAAGATCGAAGAACAAGTGAAACGGCGCCATCCTGACATCTACAGTCCGTGAATTATCCTTGGACGGGGAGGGCGGCCCCAATCGACCAGAAGCATCGATAGCAGGAGGCACTAGCATTTTATCCTCCACCTCAGATAAGGGGCTGGGCATGGAGGGGTCAGGAGAACTGGGTAGATCACTGGGTCTTTGAGATGGAGTGTGCGACTTGTCTCCCTTCCCGTGTGTCGCTCGATTTCTCAAGCGCCATGTCGACAACTTCGCTGAACCGCTCTTGAGCTTAGCCTGTGTCCAGTCAACCACTTCGAAATCAGGAAGTTTGATGTCCTCTGGTCTCTCCGAGGTGAGCGAGGGACGATAGTGGCGAGCAGCGTGTAACGTGGGCAAGTAATGGTCAATTATCAGTATTGGCGCTGCAACCTGTAAATCTTCCACAGAAGAAAGAGCGTGGAAAGCGAACAGCGACACGTCCGAAACGACCATTTTCGCAGATGTTGACCAGTCCACCGGTATGGATGAAGTTCGTGGTGCACTAGACATTGTTAGGTCGGGAGGGGGTGTAGAATGTCGGAACGAGATGGAAAGAGCATCGAGGAACAGTCGCAAGTAGGTGTAGGGTAGTCTTGGTGGTACAAGGGGCCGTGCATAGAAAGCGTCGAGTGAAAATACTTCTCCCGTCGCTGGCTCCAGAGGTGCGATGATCACAATTCCGCGAATGACGACATTTGCTTCCAAGCAAACCGTGGCACGGGGGAGTTCCGACGACACCTCTTTGCGTGAGACAAGTGAGGACGTAGGAAGTTTAGATACACACGCATGCACGATATCCAGTAGCACGCGTAGATGACCAGAACTAAAAGCGCAAGCAAGCGTTCCGACCACGACAGACACCTGGAGGGTCTCTTGCTCAGGCATATCCCGAACCAAACCTTCTGGGTTGGCCGGACAGTCGCCACCAGCTTGTGGGATTCGCTCAGAAGGCTGCGTACGTCGGGAAGGGGTTTGCAGCGAAAACACTATGGGCTGTGAACCGAAGGAAAGTAGAACATCCTCGACAGAGTCCCGAGATGGCACTGATATCCGAGGGCGTGAACGAGCTCGCCCAAGGTCACCAATATCATCAATGCTTTGCGGAGCCGAAAGCGACACCGAAGTAATATCTACTTTGGCAGGCTGTGCATGCACTGCGGAAACGGCACTCTGATACATGCTGTCCGAGGTGGATGACAGGCGCGGGTAGCTAGGAGGAAGCATGGCAATCGACTGTGACATTATAAGCTGAGTATCTTCGTCCAAAGAAGAGGATGATGAGTTGGGTGATGATTGATCGGCTGATGCATTGCAGCGTGGTGGTGAAGATCTTCGGGAGGAAGTAAAAGAAACTGGGGATAATGTGCTTGTAACAGTTGGAGAGGAAGCGACGACACGTAAATCTCGCGAAGTCACCTTCAACCCAGAGATCGATACTGTGCGAAGTTGTCCACAATGGTTATTTTTTTCTGATGCCGACTCAAGTCCAGCATTTACTTCCGAACGGGGACTCGGATCCGTACGGTATGCTATCTCCGAAACGGAGAGCGTAAGACTAGCCCGTCCAGGATAGACGATGGTGACCTTGGTGTCCACCGCTGAAAACTCGAATTTTGCAAGGAGTCGCTCAATGAGAGTGGCAAAGACTGATACCCCCGCAGGATCGTCGTCTCCATGGGGCACTTTGTGGGGTTCTTCAACATGTAAATTATACCCGAATGGGTTGAAACCTCCAGGTAAGTTCTCGCTCTCGTCTACAGGAGGTGGTGACAAGCCAGTGGAGGGCCTGAGAGTTTGTCGTAAAGTGGCTTCCTCTCGGGGTGTAAGCTCGCCATGGATGAAAGTCTCAGCAACAGAAACCACTGAATCGGAAATGTTGGAGCTGTTATGAAAGGATGGCGAAGGAGGTGATATAGGTTGTTCTGGCGTTATTTGAAACGTGAGGTTGAGAGACTGGACATGAAAACCGACACTGGAAGAGAGGGGATTTGGAAACGGAATACGAGCGGTGACGCCGGATATGAAACCGTCATACAAAGAAACCGGAAGTCCTACGAGTAATTGATTGATCGCCTTAAGAGACAATGTCAGGTATACATCGGCAGAATAGGAGCAGCGGACTCGCCTGTCCATCTAATTCCAAGTCCTTCACTTGGACGGTCCCAGAACCGAGCTGAGAGTCGATTTGATGGAGATCGAGTTGACCCGGCTTGAGAAAGTGACCCAAAGTTCTTCTCAGGAGAAAGGAAAAGAAGCGTCGTTGAATACTGGACGGGACTGCGAAATCAAACGTAGGGAGACCTGAAAACCATGAGGAGTACCACGAAGACATGGCGATTGTGGGGTTCAGGCAAGGCAGGAGAACATGTCCAGAGTAGCCTAGAATCGCAGTAGTAGATGAGCCTCAGCGTGCGTACTGGACTGGCGCTGCGGAGGATGCCCCAACTCAGGGACCTGGGGCTTAATGGCAGGTTGGTTCAAACTACACCAAGTAGGTTATGCGGATACAAATCCAGATAATAGCCCCTGTTTTTCAAGCTGCCTCCTCGAGTGCTCACTGCGAGTCCCTTTGGTCGATACCAGATCGAGTGTGCAAAAATGATTCCTACTTGCACTAGTACAACAACACATGGACAAAGGATGAATGCTAATCGACATCCATACCCATGGATTGGCCATCTCCATTGATGAGGACACTCCGGCTCTTGCTTCGTACTTGGATTTTCTCCAACTCTTTCTCGGTGAATGGAGATTCCACCGCCATTGGCTCCACAAGTTTGACGGACGTCGACTTGGCCGCCATCTTTTTGGCCCGGTGTGCACGTTGCTTTTCCCGAGCAACCGCCATTCTGTCAGACCGTGACCGTCAATGGTTGAGGGGCTGAGCAGGCGGCTAAGACCCACCTCTGTCTCCAGAATGCATGTTCCCGGCGCTGCTTGATCTCCCCAATCCGTTTCATCGCCTTGATCGTAGTCTGCACTAGCTCGCGATCGTAACGAACCGGAACATTTCTGCGCTTCTCGAAATCGATGGTAGCATCCTGAGAACATCCAACATACCGTCACAACAGGGACAGGGACGCATAACATGCTTGTCATGCTCACAATGGTCATCTCCTTTCCAGCTGCTTTCCGGAAAGCCTTCGTCCACCGTACCTTGCGCGGATTGCGTTTCATTCTAACCGCTTTAGCCATTAATGCAGAGAAACCAAAAGGCGATGAAAACTGACTTGAAGTTCTTGTGACATCTGCGGCTAAATGAGTATGGTGATGACCTCGAAGAGTAATATACTTACTTGGAGGTGCAAAAACGAAAGACTTTGGCATCGTTGCGAACAAACGCTGTTCCTGATGCAAATCAAGCAACGTTTTCTGAAGTGTAGTTGATATTTCCCTTACCATGCCCTGGGTAGACATTCGTCGAGCAGAAATAACACTTTTCGATACGCATGCCGGGGTGAGTCGAGGAGAGGCAGCCGTGGGAATTGGTTGTGACTGACTGCAACTCCTTGCATGTGCAAAATGGAATAAAACATTTTTCGGCAATATGTAGTAGCTCTCCTTGCATTCTAGATTACATCCTCAAGTCCCCATCAACCGGACGAAAGCTGCATTCACCATATGACCCGCCAAAACCTGTCACATCCGCGCACTCGGTGTATCCCTGCTTTGGTTCGACACGAAATGCATGCACAGATCGTCCACGACTTCGCCAGCCCGAACGCCTACTACGCTCAGCAGTGTGTCACTAAGGCCATGCGTTTCCTCCGCTAATCCTTGCACATAGATGCGCGCCTGGAGCTTCTCCTGCCCGTGGCGTGTCGTCGGAATAAGGCGATATGCCCGTGAGATACAGAGTTTCTTGGTCGGCCCTCTTTCACGCGGCCAATCTGATGCCCAATCCAAAGGGAGTGGTATATTGCTCCCACTGCTCATTGCCGCGTTGGGAGGGTTGCTTTGGTCATTTGTGTCACCAACCTCGAAAGTCGAAGATCCATCGCCATCGACCGTATCTTCCTGAAAATTGGCCTCTACCTCGAGACGAGCGTAATCTTGTACATTTGCATCGAGCCCAAAGTATTTGCCTAGACTCGAATTTGTCAATAGACGGAGCCATGATCGCCTCTCGTACCCAGTTGCACAAAATATTGCATCGTACGAGCTTTCATAGATATCGTGCGTCAAGGTTTGTTGCAATATAAGGGTCAACGGTTCCAATCCAGTTCGTGATGTTCTGGCATGACTGGTACGTGAAGTTTCCGCGGACAAAACCTCCGAATGGTTCAAGATGGTGAACTTGGGTTTTGTCGAAAGCATGGCGCGTTTAGTGCGCCTGGATATCCCCTCATCAAGCTTCTGGTCGTACGTGATTTCATATAACTGGTTTCGTGAGTAAGGTCATTCAATGACGGTTCCGAGGAAAAATAACACCCCGACCAATTCTAGGGTATGAGGATTGACGACCCCATAATTCGCATTTGCATATTCAAGGCGAAGTTTCTGTCTGGCGGAATGAGACGACAGCCGAAAATTATCATCAGTAGCTGGAAAATCGGCGTCGGTATCATCCAGAGAGAAAGCTTCCCGTTGCGTTGATCACTTACTTTCTGGATTGAAAATCTCATTGACGAATGGTGAGTCGTCGCTTGGTTTCAGGGATCCTTTGCGAATAATGAGGTCGAGGGTATGTGCCTTCTCTTCGGTGACTGGTATAGCGGCCAGTCGCGAGTGGAGGTCTATCACAATTTCCGCAGCGGATTGACCGGACCCGATAACTGCGATACGCAGTGGACGTCTTCCGGGGTTACATGATTGTAGTGAATTCAGCAGAGGAATAACCGATGTCAGATATGTCGAGCTGTGGATCATGCGCTCTTGAACCCAAGTAGTCGCGAGTGGTCCCGGTATACGGGGTGATCCACCAGGGGATATGATGAGATTTTCTGAGTTAAATTGTAAGTGCTGGCTGATGAGTGGATGCAGATGCATAGCCATACTTGCTAGACGCACGACATGTTGACCAGTTGACAGGACTCGAGAATGCACTTGTACAGTGAACGCATCCATTTCTCCAAGCGCAACAACTTCTTCGCCGAAAGCAACCTTGACACCTCTGTCTTGCACATATTGAGCGGCCCAAGACAAATAATCAGAGTATTCTTTCCGAGTGGGAATAGAACGGCCACGATTGATGAAATCCAGCAGACGGTTTTGTGAATGTAAGTAGGAAATGAAAGTGAGTGGGCTCTGGGGGGACCGCAAGGTAGCTAGGTCTTTAAGGAAGCTGATCCATTGCTATCAGAGAATGGTGGCGAAGCGGAAAATCAGAGACATCGCTTGCCTGATCTGCATCTGGGCGCCAGGTAGGAGCATTGCTGGATGCCATTTAAATTCGTCATGTCTTTCAACGAAGAGCAGTCTGTCAATGAAAATGGGCGACTGGGATATCGTCAGGACTGATGTAGTAAGTACTCAGGTAGACGAACAATTCTCACACCGAGCTGATTCTCGAGAAATGCGCCAGCGATCGCAAGGTTGGAGGGCCCGAAGCCGATGCCTATAACATCGTGTACTTGAATTGAAGTATTGACCGACATATAGAACTCGTTGGAACCGTTGGTGACGATGCAACTTTTTGAGCACGAAAAACGGCAGAATGTTCTCTGACGGCTGGAGAATGGTCCTGGTGACGGACGAACGGGATAAATCGGACTATACAAATGCCACTGAATTGCCGAAAGTTGAAGGTTGAACTCGGCCCAGACAGAATTTTGACCAGGACCGGCCGCCACGTTGGAAGACCGACGTACTACTAGAATCTGCTACTGGAAGCACAGTGAATGTACAGAGCGACTCCTCCCTAGCTTATTTCGGGTTCTGGAAAATACGACAAGACTATAAAATAGATGAACAACCATTAAGTCCCTAGTAGATGAGTCGGTGACTTTGAGGTGAAGTTGGTTTTGACTCCGCAACTTGCTTATCAGATAAGGGACGGCCAAACTAGGACTTGTCAGAGTATGTATAGTACAATAGTAACAAGGCTCGTGTGCTGCTTACCCACAACCATCATCATGTCCTCGGCCGACCCAGTCGGCGGCTACAGGATGGTCCAGCTGCCAGATTTCTCCAACAACCGCCGCAAACATCACAATGTCCATTCACTTTTCAACCAGATAGCATTAGATGAACACCTTTGCGCTCATGTCGACACCGTGACTCTCGACGCCCTCATTCTGGTAGCCTACGCATATTTTCTCGGTATGTATTGCGGGGTAACCGACGTACTTCTCTCTCTGGAGGGCTCGGATGGTGCACCTTCACCATTTCGCTTGCAATGGGATGAAACTACGACGTGGCTGAACGCTCTTGAGGTAGCGAGTGTCGCTCTCAAGCAAATCAGGCAGCAGTCGACTTCCCCCTCAAGCTTCCAGCCACTTGGGGTCTTGGAACCGACCGCAGATCAATCTCCGTTTATCGCAGTCTTCCGGGATTCCTCTCGAGCCACTAGTAACTCACTGTCCGCAATCTCAATGCTGCTCTCGCGACTACCTTTGCTGATCCACACAGGAGATGGGTCCTTACATCTTCATTCGTCATCTACTTGGTTTTGCTCCTCCATGGCTTCTATGCTTCTCCGCCAGATTGTTGCAGTTGTTGCACAAGCTCTTGCTGATATAGCACAGAAGGTAGCTGTGCCTCTCCATCTGAACAAGGACCTCGTCTCTGTCGTTGAAGCTCTGCCAGAAGACGAACGAGCCACTTACTATTCGCATATACCTCTAGCTCGCTTCGCAACCGACTATATCCTTCCGCACTCGACCTCCAATCCAGACGCGACAGCTGTGCAGTGGTACCCTGATCTGTCCCTTGATACGGCGGTGCTTCAATCTCCAGAGTGCTTGTCCTACAGCCATCTCAACCATACTGCGAACCGTTTCGCCCGCTTCCTCCTCAGTAGGGGACTTTCCCCAGAGGATCGGGTTGCAGTTTGCATGGACCGCGATCTCATGTTCCATTCAGTCCTCTTTGGTGTTCTACGCGCTGGTGGATGCTATGTTCCGGTCAGTGTGGGTTTCCTTTGTGTATATCTTGTTCACGATTGCGCCGCATAGATTGATCCCGAACTACCCACGGAAAGGAAGCTTTTCATTGCGAGGAATTCCTTGGCGAAATTTGTTGTCATGTCGTCTCAGTCCCATGCACATGATTTTTTCGGGGATGTATCAATTTATATCCACGATATGTCTGTCCAAGAGGCTATCTCCAGTATGAGCGATGCCAAAGTCGACCTTGTACTCCCAGAAAACGTAGCATACATGTTATACACTTCTGGTGTGCATCCCTTCAGTCCTTATGTTTGGGAGAGCCTGATTCAAGTTTGTAGGTACCACTGGAAATCCCAAAGGTTGTCTTATGACTCACAACGGTCTCTCTGAGGCAATCCTAGCCCTCAGCTCCTTCGCTGCCAACGTCAAAATGGTAGATATTCGCAAGGGGAGATACCTAGCTATCGCTTGTGCGTCATCTTTCAGTTCATGACGTTCCTGGGTTCGTGACAAGTGCCATCCTAGCCATTGCCTTCGATGTCCATCTTGCAGAAATTTTTGTTCCACTGGCTCTTGGGATGACATTGGTTTCTGCAAAACGTGGGGAGCTTCTGGAAAACTTGCCCCTGTACACTAGTCTCCTTGGAATCACGCACATCGGTCTCGTTCCTAGCTTGATAGATGCCACTATGTGTGCTGTCGAGGATGATCAGAACGGAGAGGAAATGAAACTCAGATATATTGCCAGTGGCGGTGAGAAAATCAGTGACTCGGTAAGTGGCATTTTACCATCTGATCGCAACCAGCCTTCATCTATCGACTGTTCTCCCTAGATCCTTGACAAGTGGGCTGAACATGCATTTGTCAAGCTCGCTAATTTTTATGGGTAAGCAATCGTTCGCTGCTTCCGAGTCCGTAATTTGGCCAACTGGGTCATAGTCCTAGTGAGGTGACCATAGGTTGCTGTGCGCGGTTCATGGATGGAAACATCCCTAGAGAAAATGTCGGTCGAGCGTTTGCCAACGTCTCTTCGTACGTGGTTGATAACAACCTCAATATTCTTCCTCGAGGAGTTGTCGGCGAACTTGTGGTTGCGGGGCCACTCGTTGGACGAGGGTATCATGGACTACCTGACCTCACGGCTAAGACCTTCATGGAGTGGCCGCGCCCAGGATCATGGTCTTATCGCACCGGCGATTTAGTGCGCATGTGCCCAGACGGAACCTTTCATATCATAGGCCGAATCGACACACAGATCAAGCTGCATGGAGTACGAATTGAAACAGAGGGTATCTCTGCTGTCTTCAGAAACACTGCTCTTAGTGAGCTTGGGTTACAGTTGAATGTTGGGACGGTTCTCGCTGCACATCCTTCCATCGGAAATGGATCCACGCCGCAATTAGTGTCCTTCGTTGCTTGGGACATTCGGGTCCCTATGGCTCTCCGGCGGACCACCAAGCCCCATGTTACCTCTTTGACAAACGACGTCTTGCAAGTTCTTCGAGTCGCTTCCGAAAGGCAGCTTGCCAGTTACATGCGGCCCGCACATATAATTCGTCTCAGTTGGCTTCCTCTCAATCCCAATGGGAAAACAGACGACAAGGCCTTGTCTGCGATTTTCAGAGAGCTCGATCTTCAGCAGCTTATTGGAACTTTCCACGATACACCTGCAGAAAACTGCTCATTAATAACTGACATTCAGCGGAAACTTGTATCCCTGGTCGAAACCCATGTCAATATTTCACCCATTGACCCGCGAATAGGCCTCTTTGCCTACGGAATGGATTCGTTATCATTAGTGAGACTGGTATCGGACATCAGGCGAACATTCCATGTGTCTATTGCTGTCGCGGATATCATGAAAGCGGTATCTATCAAATCCGTTGGTGAACTGATCCAAACACATCCGCTCCCGCAATCAGCCCCGTCGTCGAATCGAGTCGTGAGATTGTTCTCCGAACGGTGGCTTCATGTGGTCGAGGAGAGTATCCCACATATACAAGTTGGACACGTCCTTCCACCATTCCCCATTCAGGAAGGTGTTCTTTATCATTCGGATAGCCATCCAACTTCATGCGTGCAGCATGTTATCATGAGCATTTCGGATCAAACCCCACTCCCACGAGTACGCGATGCGTGGGAGGCCACGATGAAAAAACTCGACATGCTGAGGTGAGTCAGAGTGCTTGCCGACTTTCTATTTCTAATCGTGCGTCCGCGTAAACCAGGACCGTGTTCTACTTTGGAAGACAACTCGTTCAAGTTGTACTGGCACCTACTAGCTCCCAACTCCCTTGGGTCGCAAAACGAACGTCTTTTACAGATAAGGACTCTTTTTGCGCCTTCTTCTACGCGGAAGTGGCGCCATCCTTAGCGAAGCAAATTAATGGCACAACATCAACAACACCTCCATTTCGTTTGGTTGTCTTTTCCACACCCGACGATCACCGGGGCCATTGGTTGACGTTGTCAATCCACCACGCACTATTTGATGGGGTATCTCTGCCACTTATCCTGAAGTTCGTCGAAGATGAATTGCTAGCAAAGCCCCACCCTACTAGTTCCTGCTCTTCAGAATTGCTCCTGGAGTATATGCATAGTGTACCGGTTGATGCAGGATGCCAGTTTTGGGCCGCCAGGTTTTCTAATTTCGTTTGGTCCGGACATCGCTTGACAAGTGCAGGTTCATCAAGCCAGATTCGACGGAAGGCCGTGTCTCTCACCAGATCCCTGACTGCTTTGGGGAAACTTTTGACCCCTCATCAAGTGACCATGCACGCTGTGCTGACATGCGCGTTTGCCCTATCCCTGGCCAGGCATATCCATCACACCGATGACGTTGCCTTTGTGGTTTGTTTCTGCATTGTGGCTACCACCGCTTTCTGACGCAGAAATGCCAGGTTATTCGTGCAGGACGGCTGCTTCCTGTCGAGGGTGTCGAACACGCAACATACCCCACTATAAATGTGCTCCCAACCAGAGTTCGCTTCAACATGGAGGGTTATCTGCAACGTGTTCAGGAGGATATCTCGGCCGCGGTGGCATTTGAACACTTCCCTTTATCACACGCGCAAAAGTGGCTTCCGCCAGGGACCACCCCATTCGACACTCTATTCGCGGTTACTGTTCAGGATGATACTCAGTATGAAGTATGGGACATCTTGCGGAGCGAACTGCCTGAACCTGATGTAAGCAACAATTTCTCGGAAATTTTGCGTCGACTCTTGACAGCTTCAGTAGTTCCCGCTTTCAATCGAGATCGTGCTTGACAAGAGGAATGATGCCCTTATCATCAGGGCTGCTTATCACGACTGCGAATCTCTAGCCATAGGCGTTGATAACATTTTTCATCAGTTTGAGGCTATCCTTCTTGATATCCTTAACAGAGAAAACTGTGACGTGCCACCACCTGTCCAAGTTGTTCGACACATAAACCCGGTTTTGTCCATGATACAGGCCCATGACGACGTGGAAGAGGACCTTGGTGCAAGCCTGGACGCGGAAGGCCTCGTATCACTGGGAGAAACTGTCTCGAATTTTTTTGGGGTTCCATCGGAACGGTTACATCCGCATACATCACTCATTTCTTTGGGACTGGACTCCATCCGATCCGTCGGCTTGTCTAGAATCCTCCGTCAACATGGCTATTCAACTAGTGCAGCGGATATCATGGGAAACCCAGTCCTGTGGAAACTCGGTGTTTTATGCGCACGATCACTCGGCCGCTCTGTGCAGGCGGAGATCGACTGGGGTGCTGTTTACTTGCAGAAGCAATGCGAGAGAATCAAGGCCAGTCTCGACCCGTCAACATGTAAACTATCTATCTACGATGAAGTTGAAATATTCCCCGCGACTGCACTCCAGACCGGCATGCTATCCCAGGTACCTGTTTTCCTTATCCGTTTTCTACTAGTTGCGCCATACTTACAAAACCGCCTGAAAGACAGTCGCCTCTGCTGGAAACCTGTATTTCCACTCATTCGTCCTTGACCTCGACTCAGATACCAACCTAGCACTCCTCCAAAACGCTTGGAATCATGCGGTCCACGATCTCGACATTCTTCGGACTACGTTCCATTACGTGGCAGAGCTTGCATCCTGGGTACAAGCTCGGCATTCCACCGTAAAGCCCGATTGGCAAGAATGTAAATCGACTCCAGCAGCATCCTTTCAGCATACCGTCGATAAACTCTTCTCGTACCTCAAGCCGACCGATGAGTCTGCTTTTCGCAGACCACCAATGCATTTGCGAATTTTGCGCTCCGACCCCGACGGCCTTTATCTTGTGCTCTTCATGCATCATGCATTGTACGATGGTCTCTCCATCCCCAGTCTGCTATCACATGTCGAACATATATATCAAAATCAAGAGGTTGCCCGCCCGGCCCAGTTCTTTGACTTTATTCCACGCATGTTATCCCAGCAGGATCACGCAACCGCATACTGGACCGAGAGACTCCAGAACTATCACCCGGTCAGCTTACCGCGCAACACATCTCTTCTGTCGAAAGGAATTGTTGCTTCGATACTGGTCTCTGTCCAGCAGAGGTTGTTAGTGCAATTAGTTCAAGATAACGCTGTCACCCTTCAGTGCCTTGCGCAAGCCGTATGGGCGAAGTACCTAGCTTCATTGGCTTCATCAAATGATGTTGTCTTCGGGCATGTTGTCTCGGGTCGATTGTTTGAGGATTCCGAAAAGGTGGTTGGGCCGATGCTTGTAAGTCAAAACTAGGACATAAGTGGTGAAGATACTCAATTTGGCCTCAAATTCAGAATACAATCCCTTGTCGCGTCCAGTTCTCTCCGAATATGACCAATCGAGAACTACTCCAGTCAATTCATCGCACCAATGTCAGTGCATTGCCTTGGCAGCACGTTTCACTCCGAGTCGTGCAAAGTGAATTGCAGCTGCATGGCCTATTGAGTAGTTTATTCCTCTTTCAACCTTGGCGTCCCCGTGTCCATAGCCACCTATGGACACTACGCGAACCGGAGGAGTTCGATACCCAGATTCAGGTGAGTAGTACTACCCTTTACTCACTATTTGAATTGGCAACCTCAACCTATCTAGTATCCCCTCAATATTGAATTCCACGAAGTAGAAGCTGGATTCTTAATCAAGATGGCTTGCCGGTCCGACGCCATGGATGCCGAAGTACTCAGTGGTGTATTAGCTGACATTGGCGTACTGGTGAATGAGACGGTGTACCATCTCGACAGTCCAGCCGCTGCCCCCACATCCCCTGATGCGAGCACCCAGTTGGCCGATGTCGCAAAACCGGTTTCTCAGCCGGCCGGTGTTACGTGTATCCCCGCGGAATTGTTAGCTGCCCTTGCATCAGTGGCCCACTGTCCTGTGAAAAATCTCACCTCTTCGCAGTCGCTTGTGGCCATTGGTGTGGACTCTATCACTGCCATCAAGTTGAGCACCAAGTGCAAGACAGCCGGCCTCGCAATCAGCGTTGGGGACATCGTTTCCAGCTCCACGATTGGGGAATTGGCCAGCAAGGCCACTAGGAATGATCTTGGCAGTGTGGCACTGCAATTCAACTCACCCTTGTCAGAGATAACGACCGAAGAGCGCCAGGCAATCATTGAGCGATTCCCAGAAAGACGCCGCTATCAAATCGTTTCGGTCTCGGCCGCTACAGAGGGGATGAAATGGCTAATCGCAGCTTGGCAACGTAGCTTTCGCCAGCGTTTTCACCATGTTTTCGCGTACAGGCTTAGCCCCGATCTCAACATTCAACGGCTTCGAGAGGCATGGAAGGCTCTTACTGCTTATCATCCAATCCTGCGGTCGACATTCGCCTCAGCACCAGAACACAATGACCCCCGAGTGGTCACGTTTACATTAGAGTCGAGTGAAGGGGATTTAATTGAGGAATGCATTGAGCATGGTCAAGATCTATTTGCGCTCGCTAAGAAGGTGGAGGCTATCGTCATGTCACCCCCGCCTATCAGTGCCGCCCAAACGAAGGGTTTCATTTTAACGTCGACATCGACGAACAGTCGGTATCTTCTGATTCGGATGCATCACTTCCAGTACGATGCCCTCAGCCTCCGGCTTTTGCTCCAAGATCTCTCCTCCATCTATCTTGGTTCATCCCCACAGAATACTGCAGATACCAGCGCATTTTTGGCCGCGTTTGCTCCCTCGTTGGCAAATCTCTCAGAGCAAAGACTGTACTGGGAGTCGGTTATGCCTATTCCATTTCTCCCGATACATCTTCCACCACTAATACCTGAGAAGAATCGGCCACCTTCCCTGGAAAGGATCGTTGTGACAATAGCGTCGGCTATTCCAGGGGCTACTGAACTCAAGAAACTGGCTCGAGCGATTGGTTTACCTTTACATTGCATCCTTCTTGCGTCTTGGGCATCAGCACAGGCATTTTATTCTTCTTCTGATCACGCCACGTTCGGGCTCTGGCATGGGGGGCGAACAGGATCGGTTCCAAACGTCTTGAACCTGGCCGTTCCATGCATGAACGTCTTGCCAATACACATCCCAGTATCGGACCACCTCCTTGAGGTCGCCCGCAAGGTGCAACAAGATCTGTACAAACGCACACCAGTTATTCAACAGAGCAGTCTGCGGAACATCGATGAATGGATCACAGGAGGCGAAGGTTCGCCTCTTACTAATGTGTTCCTTAATGTGTTCGAGATCGCGGAAGAAGATGGGCGGGAAAACGAGCTCTTCGCCTTTGTCGAGGTAGCTGCTTGTCTCTCATTTGGATGTCAAACATTATTCATCCCCTACCAGACTGACTACACCATACCCGCGAAACCACTTGTATTTGAGGAATCCGAAGTGATCGACCCCCTGCCTATCACCAAGTTACTTCAGGTCTGTGTCCGCAAACCTCATCAGATGAGATAACTAAGTGGTAATATGAACATCTAGGACGATGTCATGGTTGACATTGTAATCAACGAAAAGTTGGATGCTATCTCGATGTCCATCGAGAGCTCACAGGCGATCATGGATGCCGTTCGCGCAAAGGGAATTATCGATGTTTGGGCGACGGGGGTAAAGCGTTGTCTGTCGTACTCGGTTAGAGGAGGCTTGGACAAAGAAGAGTAACTGGAGCCCACCTCTCTAAATTGCATAGGTGGATATTGGTTGTTACACTTTCGTGTTGTGTCCTCTCCGAGCAGCATCGAGACACTGTTTCTCTAGGCCGCTCAACCAAACTACGTCGATGCCAGCATCCCTCAGCTTTCGTGCTCCCTCACACTTTACGAAGTCATCTGGCTCGCCTGCTCCAACAATGCATCGTTTGACCCCTGCTTTTATGAGTGCATCTGCACACGCCGGGAGACCCGAAGTTCTGACGGAGCACGGCTCGAGTGTAGTATAGACGTCGGTGTACCGCAGAAGATCCTCGACGGATGGGGTCGGAGACACAGACGGAAAGAGAGCTGCGAGGTGTGGCTTTGAGAGACTGAGTGCCTTTGTCAAGGCGTTCGCTTCCGCATGTGTATTTCCAGGCAGCTCTCTCGAGCACCCCGTGGCCAAAGTGACTGGTTCCATGCCTGGCAAGCGCGCAACCAGAACACATCCGACACAAAATGCACTTTGTACGGGCACGCAATCATCTGATAGCGCTTTGTTCAATGCTTGCTGCATGAGAACCATGTGTTCTTCCTTGTCAATCATGGTCGAGTAATGAAGCAGCGGTAAACTATCTGTCAGTCACGCAAATGTCACATATTGTCACACTTGTCACAGGTCCAAAAATCAGACTCCACTCATTACTTTATTCTGGGTATTGGACACGAAGAATGAATAAATACATTCACATTGTAGGAGGCTGCTTGTCCAAGTGTCAGAGGATAATGAGACCTGATATGCATGAGAGCTAGTGGATGCGAGTTCCTCCGGATTCCCCCTCCCCCCGCGTGAGATAATGGGATGCAAATTTCAGACTCAGCTTGGACTCAGTTGCCGCAGTGGCGAGTTCAATGTATAGAGCGAGAATTTGTGGCTCCGTCGGCAACCGCCGGGCCTCTTTGACGTTGAGTCTTGGAAACTGGACACCGTCGACGAGTTGGTTCACTGACCACCATGTCGTCTCCGCCTGTAGCTCCTCCTGATAGGCTTATTGACGACGACGAGATTATGGAGAATCCACAACTCGAGCAAGGTGATGCGGACGCGACAATGGCAGACGGTAACGGTGTGTCGGACGATAGCTCAGAAGAAGCCGAGGACGACGAAGAGGAGGAAAAACGAATAAGGGAGGGCTTCATTGTCGACGAGGATGAAGAAGAAGAAGAGGACGAGGAGGAACAACGGAGAAGAAGGAAGCGACGGAAGAGACGCCATCGGAGACGCGGTAAGCTCCTGTACTCAATGTTATGTCTCAGTGATATTTATTCTCGGGTAGAGGAAGAGGAGGAGGAAGCGTTGGAAGAAGATGATCTGGAGCTTCTTGAGGAAAATACAGGCACCTCCTTCAGAAACCGTTTGACACGTCTTCGCCGTGGCCGTGAAGATGGCTCTCCACCAGTCGCATCCTCCTCGAGACGGAAGCAAGTAGTCGAGTCCTCCGAGGATGATCTCGATAACGACGATGATCTGCCGCAAGTCCAGGATATTCAACGCATCTGGGATGACGAACGGGCAGGCGGTGGTAGGGAAGACGAAGAAGATATGGATGACTTCATTGACTACGAGGACGAAGAAGAAGGGGCTGGCGCTATGGACGAGCGCGAACGTGAGGAAAGGCGCAAAGAGAGAAAAAAGTTGGAACGCCAGCGGAGGAGAGCTATGGGCTCTCGACCGGAGCTTGCTGGTATTGACGCCAAGTAAGTCCAGAATCTACATTTTGTACCCATCCCCTAATCACCTGTCTTAGCGCTTGGGATGAAATTCACGATGTATTTGGTGATGGTCATGAATACGATTGGGCATTGGAAGGCGACGACGAAGCAGAGTACGAGGAGCGACTCAAACCTGAAATGAAATACCAAGATGTATGTTCTACCATTTTATCCCGCTCGGGCTAGATTTGACACTCGTGATTTTTCAGGTCTTCGAACCTTCAGAAATACGTGCTCGGATGCTTACAGAAGACGACGATCTGATTCGGGCACAAGACATACCGGAGCGCATGCAACTTGCTACGTCTTCACTTTCACCTAATGCAACTCTATCTTTCCATCAAAACCTTACAGAGGCAGATATTGACGATGCTGCCACCTGGGTGACTTCACGTTTGTCCAGTCGTAAAACCAGGGACTTTTTCTCTCCCGACGGGCCCTATCATGCGTATTCTCAAGCCCTGGTCCTGGCCGTTTCGTACGCTCTGCGCTTTCTCTTTATCCACGAGTTCGAAGTTCCATATATTTGGACACACAAACGGGATTACATCTCGTATCTCAACCCTCAGGAGATGCGCGCCAGAATTGAGCTCATTAGCTTGTCTGAGTTGTGGAGGATATACACTCTGGGCCAGAAATATCGTTCTCTCCTTGATCGACGGAACGCCCTCATTGCTTCCTATACTCGGCTAAATGTAGAAGATGAATACTTCATGCAGTCTATCAGGCCTAGGGTTGACTGCGTCGAGATGGTTGCGGACGCGACCGAATGGTTGTCCATGACATACAAAATGAACAAACAAGACTCGTTCGACTTCCACTTCCACGACGATGAAGAACCCGATCGCAAGCGTAAAACTCCAAGCCGGATCTCTGCATACGAGGTCGCGAAGAAGAGTATCGTCGCAAAACTGGCTGATGTAGGGCATGCTATTGATTGTTTTTTTTTTTCCTTTTGGACTGAACTTTTGACACCAGGGTTTTGGCATCCGTCCCCATGAAGTGGTGCAGAACTTCGTAGCCAATGATCGTCCCAATTTTGTCGAGGACCAAGAGCTGAATCCGACCGCTTTCGCAGAGCAGTTCGCTAACCCCGAATCGGTTGTATTGCAAAGATCTGAAGAGGTGCTACGACGCGCCAGGATGATCCTTGCCACTGAGTTAGGCAAAGACCCGTTACTCCGCCAGTACATACGAGATCTGTTCAGAACTGAGGCGCAATTATCGGTTCAGCCTACTGATCGGGGTGTCAACAAAATTGACGAACATCATCCATACTTTGTTCGTCACAATCAAGTTCATTTTCTGATATCCTACTAACCAACCTTATTGCCAGAACTTCAAATACCTTCACCACAAACCTATAACTCAGATGTTGGACAGTGCACAGTTCCTGCACATCCTGGCTGCTGAGGCCGAGTTGTTGGTGACTGTCTCGATTTACCTAACCAACGAAGCCAAGGCCAAGTTCGAGCGCCAGCTCAACGACGCGTTTGCTTCGGACAGTTACAGCGACATTGCTAGGTCATGGAACGAAGAGCGATCTCGGGTCGTACAAGAGGCACTAGAATACCACCTTATTCCAATTGGTACCAAATGGGCAAGAGAGTGGTTGCGGGAAGAGGTTGAGGATGCTTTGGCCATCCATTGCGGCAACAAACTCAAAGACGTAGGACATCATTCTTTACTGTACTTTTTTAGCTGACATAATTTCAGCGCATCGATGTTGCCCCCTTTGTCACTGGAGATGCACAACCTGGATACACTCCCTCTGTCCTCGCTATTTCTTGGGGAAAGGGAGATCCTCAAAAGGACGCTATCACCCTTGTTCTTTTGGATGAAATGGGTCGACTCCGTGAACATGTCAAACTCGATAATTTGGTCGATCGCGACTATCATGATGAATTCACTGACTTACTCAAGAGACGACGACCCGACGTTATAGTGGTAGGAGGTTTCACCACGGCAACAACCAAGTTGTCCTCTCGAATTAAGGAGATTGTCAATGGCAAGACTCCAGGCGTGGATGCTGAAGGCAATATTCCAGGGTGGGGAACGGAGCCAATCAACGAACAAATCTTCAATATCCCCGTAACTTATCTCAACGACGAGGTTGCTCGAATCTATCAGCATAGCAAACGAGCTACCGAGGAATTCAGCACACTCTCGCACATCGCAAAGTATTGCGTCGGTTTGGCTCGTTACGCCCAAAACCCCCTGAACGAGTATGCAGCGCTGGGTGTCGATATCGTTGCAATCTCGCTCGAGGACGAGGACCAGCATCTTGTTAGTTTCTTGACTTTTTAAAATCCAGTCACTGGCTGATGGTGGTTCAGATTCCGAAAGAGAAGCTGTTGTCTGCACTCGAAAGGGCTCTGGTTGATGTGACCAATAAGATCGGCGTTGACATCAACCGTGCGGTAACAGACTCTTATTACCAACATCTTCTACCCTTCGTATGTGGCCTTGGTCCACGTAAAGCTCAAGTTTTGGCCAGAAAAATCGCGTCGATCGTACGTTTCTGTAGTTGTTTCCTTATTGCCGTAAACTTACCGGTACGCTCTGTTTAGGGGGGCAATCTCGTTAATCGCGACCAGTTTATCAAGTCAAGTCTGCTGACTACAAAGATCTTCCTCAATGCAGCGGGTTTCCTGCGCATCTCTCATGACACGGAGCTAAAGCCCACAAAAAACCGACATGCAGATGATGATATCCAAGATCCGTTAGACGACACTCGCATCCATCCTGAGGACTACGAACTTGCACGAAAGATGGCAACTGATGCCCTTGAGCTTGACGAGGAAGATGTGCATGACGAACACCCATCACATGTTGTATCCCTCATCATGCAGGATAATGACAACGAAAGAAAGCTGAACGAACTTAATCTCGATGAGTTCGCCGTCAGCATGTACGAGGCTAACGAAGACCGAAAGCGACATACCCTCAATGTTATTCGCGAAGAATTGCTCAAGCCATTCGTAGAACAGCGCGCGCCGTTCCCTCCCATGCAGCCGTGGGATGTTTTGACCATGCTCAGCGGCGAAACACCTCGAACTCTTCGGATGGGACTCATTATCTCTGTTCTCGTCTTACGCATCGACAACCTTTCGCAATCGGTAACGGTACGCCTTGACTCTGGCATTGAAGGCATCATAAACATGGAATACGTGTCGGATGCGGGCAATGTGAAGCCTTCGAACGTTGTCAAGAAAGCTCAGGCAGTACAAGGCGTCATTGTGGACGTTAAACTTGATCTTCCCGCTGACCAATTCTATGTGGAGTTGTCGATTCGTCCTTCGGATCTGATTCAAGGAGATGGCCTTTTCCGTCGCGTTAAACGTGATGAACATTGGAACACTCAACAGTGCGAACGTGATTTGGAGATGCAGGCCAGGAAAAAGAGAGCCGAGACTGATCGGACAAGACGTGTCATCAAGCATCCCAATTTCCATAACTTAAACGCGACGCAAGCAGAGAACTATCTGGATAAGCAGCAACGCGGAGATGTAGTGATCAGACCATCTTCGAAGGGCGTTGATCACCTTGCTGTAACGTGGAAAGTCGACGACAAGCTGTATCAGCACATCGGTACGCAGTGTTACCACCGCATTTCCATGGAAGTGCTAATTCACCATAGACGTTACCGAGATCAACACGGGTCAGGGCACAGTGTTGTTTGTCGACGATAAACACCAGTATGCCGATCTCGATGAGTTGATCGTCAACCATGTCCAAGCCACCGCTCGGAAGGTCGAGGAACTGATGGCGCATGAAAAATTCAAGCAAGGATCTGAAGATGAGCTTCGTGAGCAGCTCTGCCTAGTTTTCCACACTTCTTTGGGGTTTACGTTACCCTGTAGATCTGTCTTTGAAGAATTTTGTCGCAGCCAACCCCGCAAAAAGTATCTATGGATTTACGTTGAACCGCAAAAAACCCGGTCATTTCAATCTTTGCTTTTTGGCGAACAAGAACTCTACCGTCCAGACTTGGGTAATATTTTTTGACACCGTGACAACCTAATACTCATCGCTTGGTAGCCCGTTCGCGTGACACCAGAATCGTATTGTCTCTTCGAAGCAGCTGTCGCAGGGGTGCCAGAACTGTGCGACGCATTCAAAGTTAGGTAAGAACCCATGACATAACATGGTCATTTTTACCTCTTACGCAATGCCTAGACATTTGCACCAATCACAAAACTTGGGTGCCACAGGCGCAGGAGGGAAGACGCCCTACGGCGCAGGTGCTCGCACACCAGGTCGTACACCGGGCCACACGACACCTGGCCATCTATCCGTTCGTCAAGTTCCTAGCCGTACACCAAATCCGTATGGTGGTCAGACCCCGGCAATTGGATTTGGTGGAAATGTACCAGCATCCAGTTATGCCATGCCACCATCCCAACCCCTTGGTTATCAGACTCCCTCTGCGTTTTCACGACCCCCGATAGCCCAACCCCCTCCCCACGTTCCTCCCGGAATGAATCCGCAGCGTGCTGCTATGATTCAAAACTCTAGCAGCTGGGGACCAGGTGGCTGGTAGCCTTGGTTACAATTTATATTCACTTCCCTAGTCTTTTGTTGTGCATCCTGCCTGTAGTACATTACTTAACGTTGATGTAAAACAATTTGCATTATCTTAGAATGAGACAAATTATGCCTATTGAATGAGACACCACAATCTTTGATCGCCAAACTAAGTGTTGGTTCAGTACCCATTTGCATCCATCTGCGAGGTTTGAAAACGCGAAAGGCCCTTTTCGCTAGCACGCATGCAGATCCACAACCTGGATTAGTCGGCCTTGAAAAGCAGGTACTCGACTTCAAGATCATCAACTTGAACGCCAAGTAAGCACCGCAGATTGAGCGCAGGAACGTAACGGTAGCTATCCATCTCGCAAGTGGTATTCCAGTTTTCGCTCTTGTGCTGGACGCCTGTGCCATACTCATTTTCTCTCGCGAAGTCGTCCAGCGAACATGTTCCGTATTTTTTTTTGCCCTTTGTGAATTTCTCGCAAATAGACAAAGGAAACGTTGCTCTGTTCAACACGAGGCGAACTTGGGGACTTTGGAAGCTACTTGAAGTGAGAGAAAACAAGCTACGCCCCAAGAGGAATTTACGTGCGTGTTTTTGCACGTAAATTTCTCCTGCACATACTTTACTTGCAGCAACGAAAGGTGTTTGTTGTGAAGTCCTGATCTTGCGATGCACAGGCACATGATGTGGGCTGAGTGGCAGAATATCTCTACGGCGACGGATTGTATTGTCAGTAATTTCATTCCGTGCGGGTAGCTACTGACTTGTTTGAGCCCAATGTTGGCGGTGGCAAAAGTATACTGGTATCGTGGCCAAATTCCAGATAGAGTGGCGCAGCTTCACCTGTTGAATTTGTAAGACTGTCATAAATGGTGTATTTCACATGTTCTAACCAATGAGTAGCCTAAACTCACCGCTCAATGAGTTTTCTGATGTAAAAAGCACCGAGGAGAGGACCGGGATCTGCTCTGGATGCATGGCCACTGATGCCATCCATAAGCAGATCGTACTCGTATCTATAATATTCACGTCGACGTCATCCGTTGACGGCGACAGGTCAGACTTGCTCCAAATTCTGTAGTTCGCGTGTGGAGAACACATTGCACCTCGAGCATCGTCCACAGAGATGTTCATTCCAGGAACAAGCTTGTCGAGTCTCTGTGCTTTGGGCAGCACGTATTTGGCCGCCCATTGCGAAGCCAGCCGTCTGCGTATATGCCGGTGTGAATAACGAAACTCAACACAGGCAACTAAACTTACCCGGTGGGAGAATGGTCGGAAAATCTCAAACAGGAATGATCCACGGGACGGGATCGTCAAGGCTGTGACCGTACGGAAGGTGACATTTCCGCCTCGAGACCAAAGAATGCTTGTGCAAAGAAGTGCGAAGAGTCTATGACTCTTTGGACCGGGCTATATACCGCAACATCCGACGGTCGAGAGTGGGGTAACGAAGAGGCAATCTAGAAATTTGAGTATCATACATGCAATCGCGATGTCGACAGATAGACAGGCATCCTCCACCCCATGGTCGAAAAGTTCTCGACGGCCAACGATGGAAAGTTCCTGAGGGATTAGTCGGTACCCGTATCCTTCCTTGGGGGTGGCTTGCGCGCTGTCGAGGGTTTGAACAAGTCCGAGAATGAACCGTTGCTCAACCACGGAACCACAGAATGCGTGTCGATGGGACTGACGTCATCCGAGCGAGAGAATGACTTGGTCCACGGTGCAGTCAGTCATCAGGTGGGTCGACAGAGGCCCTAGGAAGATTAGGAGCGTCGTGGTATGGAGAAGGGGTCGCCGGGCCCTCGTGATGCAATTGGGACTGACCAGCAGGATTCGAGGGTGGTAAAGGGAGTTGGACCAACGAGCTCAGCAGGAGACCCTGTGCAGGAACTGAGCAAGGTTGATCGACGGGCTCAAAGTTACCCACAGCCGCATGCAACGGAATCGAGTTACAACGACTTTCAGTAATACCCACGACGTCGTTGGCTGAATGGCACGAGGACAGCTTGGCCAGGGAAAGCCCCACAAGTCCACACATGCGAACCTGAAGTGATAGCCGAATGGAAATAAAGTATAACGATTGAACATTCCACGGCGGCCAGTTAAAAGCCGATTCCCACACACAATGGCCCCGAGCTGAGGGCCCCTTGAAGCGGCTTACCGTCAACCGAAAACTGTTGATAACTATTGCGGACGTCCCCAAAGACGCGTAGGTAGTTGTCGCGCTAAATATCCCCTCCATAGTTCAGCCTTGCTGTCCGATGTTAAACAGTATCGAGATGGATGACTTGTCCAGGTTACATCCAGAGAAGACCAATTCGGCCGCCCCCCTGGAGCATGACCCAGGGACAGCCCAACGTGCAAGTCCCGACGATGGATCTATCTCAGTTTGGGCGTGGACCTCAAGTGGGGTGTTCGTAACATTCACTTGTTTCCTTCATAGTTTGTGCGTGCTGACTCGACTTTTGCGTTCAACGCCGCAGCCTTGCATTATTCTCCATATGTCTACTAGCGTTCCCTCGTTTCGTGCTTTTCTTAGCAGAACCTTCAGGGGGCCGAGGAACCCTAACGTCACTTGAGAAATACCTGGCACTCCACCTAGGCATTATTCTAGGCACACTGGCCGTCACCATCATCGCAGTGGTACGTTCCATCCAATCAGGACTGGCATAACTTATGCAGTACCTTGAAGCTGCCACATGAATGGCCCACTGGTCTCCAGCGCAGGACGGATCCTGGCCACCACCCCCTGCTAAGACCCGTGACAGCCGCGTCCCTTGTGATGGCATTACTATCCTATGACAATCGCTCCCTCGGCGCGCTAACGACAACTGTACTCTTGGGTTCTGGCATCGTGGGATTAATCGGATTGTGGATGGTGTGTTTTCGAATCTTGCTCTACAGAGTTCAATAAGATGATTAAGCTTCTCCCCGAAGCTTGTCTTTTCGGGCTCATCGGCAATCTCTCGTAAGACTGGCGCAGACAAACACACTTCTTCATTTATATTTGGTAACAAAAGCGCCGCCTCAGTCCAAAAGAGGCTGCGGAAAAGGGATCAGGCCATGTAGGCTTTCATTACGGTACTCGGATCATCATCCCTTCACACCTTCAGCACCACGGGTTGTTCTTAGCTTTGAACTTAACCTTGTCTGACCGCCATGATACTGTATGCAAGCGACGCCATGTGTACTTGGATCCGAGGTGTGAACGATCCTATCAGATAATCGGGATCGTGAAAATGATTAGCGACCACCCCCGTTACCCATACCCATCATCTTGAACATGTCTCCGAGATTAGGCATCCCTCCCCCCATCCCCGGAAGTCCACCCAACCCACCCAGCCCACCACCCATCTGACTCATCATCCCTACAGAAAGCAGTGAGAACAGCACCGACAAGAAAGGAAGAATAAAATACTTTGCATCTCCTCCATGTCCAGCTGATCACCTCCCTGACCCTGCATCATAGCCTTCATCATCTCCTGCATACCACCACCACTCCTTAGTTGCCGTTGCATCTGTTGCAACATACCCGGGGGCATTGCACGCTGAGTCTCCGTGTTAAATAATACAAGCAATCTTGAGCGATATACGCGACGCACCTGCATTGCTTGTATCTGCGCAGGAGTCGGCATGCCATTCGCCCCGCGACCGCGGCCACCTGCCGCGTTTTGCAATTTTTGCATCGCTTGGAGCCTGTAAACGGGGAGACCAGGGGGTTAACATTACCAACACGAGCACACCGTATCATGACACACCATCCATTTTTTCCACCTGCTTGTTTAGCCATATTGGCCATCATCCGATATTGGCATAACAACTCTTCGACTTCTCGCACGGTCGTTCCACTTCCTTTTGCCACTCGTGTAACCCTCCATGTCAGACCCGTTGGCTTGCCGTCTTTCCCCATTTCCATAAACATGGATCCATCTGAATTGAGTTCTGCGGCGGACATGCTGTCTGTAATATAGATCATCCGTTTCATGCGCAGCGAGCCCTCTTCGTCCGAACCGGCAAGCAACTCCTGTGGGAGACCCGGGATCATCGATGCGATCTTGCTGATAGGACCCCTGAGAGAAACAAGGCAGAATTAGCGACGACGAATGAAGAAAGTGAAACGGAACAAACATGTTCATGACATTTTGAATTTGTTCTCTCCAGTCCCTTATGCTGAGCTTACCTTCTTCGAGCTTCTTCGCCATTTCCTTTTGCTTGTCTGGGTTTTGGGACGCCAAGTCTTGCATATGCTCCATAAGGCCCTGCATGTCACCCAAACCCAGTAGCTTTGAAATGAACGGCTGCGGTGAGAATCGATCCAAGTCGTATAAATGCTCCCCCACGCCAAGAAAGATTATTGGTGTTTTGGTTGCAGCAACACTTGTCGCGACTGCCTGTCAATATTCGGAAGGAAAGAAGACCGGTATACATACGCGGAGATAGCACCCCCACCCTTGGCATGCCCATCCATCTTCGTAACAATAATTGCACCGAAGTCAGCGCTCTCCTTGAACGCGCGACTCTGCGCCTCAGCGGCCTGACCTGCAAGATATAAGTGTGGAACAGATATGTAGGGAGGGCACGTACCTATACTAGCATCGAGAACGAGAACTGTCATGTTCGGCTTGACGGCTTCACCGATCTGGACCATTTCCTGGAAGAGTTCGGATTCTTGCTTGTGTCGGCCGGACGTGTCCACGACGATGACTTCAAAACGTTCCTTTTTGAATTTGGCGACACCTTGTGCTGCTATCACAACTGGATCAGTCTCGGTGTACGATCCAAAGTAAGCTACTTTGGCTTTCGTCGCCGACTGTCGGGTTTGATCGAAAGCACCAGCACGAAAAGTGTCGGCACAGACAATACACGACTTGAATCCCCTCTTCTGATAATATACAGCAAGCTTTGTGCACGTCGTAGTCTTGCCGTTACCCTAGTACACGCTCAAGCGGACACTCTCAAGGATGGCGATCGAGTTAGACATACCTGGAGGCCCACTGCCATGATTACATTTGACTGGCCTTTCTTTGGCTTGTATGGCTCAACCCCGGGATCCACTAGATGAACGAGTTCGTCGAAGACAGCCTGACGGTCGGCAAATAAGCGTCCGTCACAAACAAGCCGACAGAGCAAGTCACCTTTTGTATGAGATGCTTCCGGTTGAGGTCTTTTGACTTATCGGAACCATCCAATGCAGCCTTGACTTTTGCCTTGACCTTCTGTCTCAAGGTAGCCACAAGCTTGACATTGACATCGGACTCAAGGAGTGCAGCGGTGATCTCTTTGAGTGTGGCATCTAACACCTGTATACATGTACGAGACGGTCATCAGGATTTACGTCTCATCGACATACCTTCTCATCTACGATTGGTGCCCTACCGAGGGATGAAAGGGCGGCATTGAGCTTCCGACCCAAATCTGCGAGGACCATCGTGGACACCGCTATACAAGGCACCGTGCGAACTCGCCCTATCCGACCAATTCTTTGACATGGCGCACAGCGACTCGGAAGGTGAGACTATCGACGACCTCGAATTCGATGGCACGACCGACGGCGAGGGCGACGAGGACAACGACAACGAGATAGATGAGGCGCTGCTCGGCGCGCTCGAGGCTGGTGTAGACGACGTGACGGAAGGGGACGATGTGCGTGTTATACACCCCTCTTCCTTCGCGTAGGCTGATGTTCGCATTCCGTCGTCAAGGAGTCACGTTCAGAGGACTCAGACGAGGAAGACGACGAGGAAGAGTCCGAGCCGTCTATAGAACCGACGATTGACACGGGTCTGGAGCCGTCTTCACCGCCTGCACCAGTTGTTACAGCGACACCACGGTCATCTACGCCGGAATCACCCAAAGGTACTATTATTCTGTGTGGACGCTGCGTAGCTCAACCATGTTCTTGAATCAGTCATTCCGCAAGTGAGGCCGAGGTCGCCTTCGCCGGCGGAAGTTCGCAAACGTGCCTTGGCCTTCCCGTTCACCCACAGGTTGCAGCTACCCCGATCTTTCACGGTAGAAGCTATATGTGCTATTCCTCATCCAGTTCCCACTCATGCACTGGCTTCGTCGTTTTGCATGTCACATCTATTGACCGGCTCGGACGATGGCTATATCCGTGATTATGACATTTTCGCCGCCGTCAATGGCAAGGTTACCCTGACCGCTCCCCAGCGGCATCACAGCAATGTTGTTGAGGGGAACATGAAGTCCGGACAGATACGGTGCTGGTGGGAAAATCCTGACCTCGTGAACTTGCAAAACGGCTATCCCCAAGGCAGCGAGAGCACGGTGACGCCGGTCTATAGCTTGGCTATGCATTCTGATGCACTGTGGGCACTCGGTGGAACTAGCGTGCGTGCACTTTAACCTCTATTACAGTGAAACTTTATGGAGTGCCGTCCGCAGCGCGGTCACATTAATTTATTCACAGTTCGACACGATCCTGGTCGGCTGGCTCATGTGCTGCAAGGCCACCGTGGGCCCATTTCTGGGCTTTCGATTGACCATGACGAGAAGGGATTCTTCAGTGCAAGCTGGGATGGGGAAGCGATCGTAAGGATTACGTTCAGCAGCGTCGCTAT